>BSBK01000756.1:2577500-2780000 GCA_027943335.1 Chamaecyparis obtusa
ACTTATTATTTCTTTCTACTTAAGCTAAACTTTAAGCATATAATAATTAATTCTTTTATTAATTATTATTATGCAACCTAGGTTTCCTTTTAAGGTTTTTATCTCCTTTTATAAGGATTGATCTCTCTTGTTAACATAACAGATTATTCATTATTGAATTGAAACTTTTGTTTTTGTACATCAATGATTATCCTCTCTCATGGATCAATGTGTTCAGGCCTCCATAGCTATTTTCTTCTCTTTTCTTTCTGTGACGGGTGTTTGCATGCAGCTATTCTTGGGAGTTGTGGATTATTTTCTCATCAACCCAATATGGTATCATAGCTTCAGATCTATTTTCCCCTATCATCTTCTTGAGAGATTTGGTCGTGTTTGTCAGATCTACGTATTTAGAGGATTTTCTATCAAATCTAGGGGGACCTCTTTTTCTAGTCACTTTGCACTCAAACGAACCTCAATGTTGTGTTTAGAGTGCCCAAGAACCTCTATTTCTATATAAAATTTATCCAATTTGGACAAAGTTGCATTATGTGGCAAAAATGTTTTTGCACCAAGGTCGTTCAACCCTAGAATAGAAATGACTATTTTTGGAGCACATCAAGCTCAAACGAACCTCGCCATTGCATTTAGGAGACCCAAGAACCCCTATTTCGAAATAAAATTTGTACAATTTGGACAAAGTTGGATTTTTTGTAAAAAAAATTGTATATCAGGGTCATACGACCTTGGCATGCATTACGAGACGTGTGCGAAACAAAATAAAAATATATTTTTTTGCACTGTGGGGGCCACCTAGCAGCCACTCAAATGATGTCGCTGGCAGCCGTGGTCACAACCTAGTGGTAAACTCTAACAATGTCGAGCGGGTCGTAGTGACTACTGCAGTCACCGTCGATGTTGTCGCACAGTCACTGTCTGTATTTGTAGGGTGACTGCCAGTCATTGACACTATTGGGGTTAACAAATAGCCAACCCTTTCACGCCAGAACAGGGTCACATGGGCCAAAGTCATGACCAAGATCTAGCCAACAGTCCCCAGCACCTAACCCATGGTCATCAAGATGATCAAGGGCCAAAATTTTTGGTCTCCAAGCCCTACCATCTTTTTGCGGTGATGGCCATTTGGCTGTCAAATTTAGGCCCATGAATTTCTAACATCAACACTGCATCAGCACATTTGGACACCATTTTGGGCCCTCTAGAGTTTCTTGTGGTTTTTTGCTCATAACTTGAGCATACGATGTCAAAATCGAGAAAATGAGATACCATTGGAAAGCTTGTTCAGAGGTGGATCTTTTTGGATTTTTTTTCCTCCATTTTTGGCACCAGGAGTTCAAAGGCAGAGCTACTTTTTTACCTTCCTAAGGGTGTAACTTGTGCATCTAGGCTCTATTTTTTGCAAACGAGATATCGCCGAAAAGATTTTTTTGAGATCTATCCAAATCTAGAGGTTTGAATTTATGATTTTTTTAATGGGTTTTTTTTTGTCAAAGCCATAATTTCCTTTTCACACTTTGGGATCCATATCTTGCACATCCAGACTCCATTTTTGGCAAACGAGATATCGTTCAAAATCTTGTTTTGTGATCTTTCCAGTGTTGTGAGTCATTTTTCCAAATTTCGCTCCAGGTATATTTTATTTAGTTTTTTTTCATTTCTGCATTCTGCTGAATATCTTGGATGTTTCAATTCTTGGGATCTCTTCCTTTTGTGGAATGACACTTCTTTGGTTGTTCTTTTGTTTCAATAGCCTTCTCTCTTCTTTGAGTAGTGTATACATCATTTTGTATCATTATTTTATGCAAACACACTGAGATAAAGTGTCATTCTATTGCATGCTTGGGATCTTGCATATGTTTCTTCTATTTGTACTTGCACTCAATTATAAAGTTCCATGGGGGTTTAATTTTTTCCTTTGTTTTCCATATACCTTTTTCATGTGAGTGTTCCTCCAATGACATTAGCCTCAGGTACCTCTATTTGTGTTTGTACTCTCCCTGCGCCTTCGATGTTCCTAGTTCTTCTTCATCATATAATTCATATTGGACATCCTTTTCAGTGTACCTATCACCTCTCCCTTGTCAGCATTATGGGGAGATTTCTATTGTTGATTCTTCTGCTTCATTCGTTCAATAGAGTGAGCTATGTATTAATTATTTGATCCTATGTACTAGGCAAATGCAGTGGTTGGGTACCTATCCATTTTGGTGAGTTGGATCATTTACCATATGGACACTCTTTCTTTCCTATTTTTGGAGGAACTCTTCCATAGTTGATTGATTAGCTCTTTAGACTTTTGCATTTTTATACCATCTATATCTTTGAGTTCAGTTGTTTGCCTTTGTTTTCCTCCTTATTCAAGCAGTGTCTTTTGATGGCACTCATGCAGATTACAATCTTCTCTACCTAGTCATATTTTAGTAGAGGATCTTTAGATCAATAGTTACTTCTTGGCAGATTTTGCAGCTTCTTGCTTCAGTGATGTTCTACATGTTCATCCTTGTTCCTATTTTTTGGAACATTCCCTAGTTTTGGAGGCTTCTTCAGTCCTTCAGACTAGTCTTCATCTCTTTTTGGAGTAGATTTTTTCCCATGTGGTTTTTCCATTTCTTTGCTTTACAGAGAGTCTCTTTTGTACTTGGGTACCTGATCAAGCCTTTTTTTGTCGGGACCCATTTTCTTTCAGTAGTTCTTTCTACATTTTTACCTTCTCCCAAAGTTCATCTTAATGGGGGGTGTTAGAGTAATAAGTTATTTTCTTATTAATTGAATCATATTGATTTAATTATTAAGTCAGTTATTATCTCTTTCTACTCAAGATAAACTTTAGGCATATAATAAATAATTCTTTTATTAATTATTATTTGTATAGTGTGAAAATGGATCCACACTCTATACAAAGGAGAGGAAGAATACCAAGATTTATCCTCCAATGAGACCCGATTAACACAAAGGTAAGTTTCAATTCATGTTCTATACAAAGGAGATAAATGGCTTGGGTTAACTTCTCCCTCACCTCTGAAAAGAGAGGCTTTAGGAAAGATAAATTGAGAATATTTGAAAAGTAAATCTAGAAGACTAATATTGAAATGAAAAAATAAAAAGTACTTACCTCCGAAAAAGAATCTACTGAAAACCTTGTCAAATGATCTCAGAAACTATTGATTTTTGCAATCAACTGAAATGGTGAGATCTACAAAACCCAGAAATATTTTTCTTTTTGGGTCCAGGTCAACCTTGACCCAAATGAAGGTTGACATTGACCCCTTTATGTCAACCTTGACCCGCGTTGCTCTGATGGAAATTATGTTTGCGGATCCTGAAAGTTTTCCAAAAAGAGTATTTGAATCTTCTCTTTAATTCATTGTTCTGCACCTGCTCCTGCAAGAAAAAAAGGTTTTGTTTGTTTGGATGAGGGGTTTGCCTTAGTCAAATCTTGATTTTTGAATTAACCTTGAAGTAGAATTGAAATTGCAGTAATAAAAAAATTAAATAGAACAATTCACCTTGCTTATGTTGAAACCCTTCTAGAGGATTTGAATCCTTGAATCTACAAGGATGAATGCTTGAAGTTGTTTGAACCTTGTAGAAGAGTATGAAGTTGATCTATCATTCCAATTCATGGCTCCATGGAAGTAAATGTGCTCATGTACTTGAATTGAGAATGCAAGATGAAGAATGTAGAAGTCTTGAATGCTTGAGAGATCTTGAGATGGCTTCATAACTTGTAGATAATAATGGATTGCCTTCCTCCTTTTTTCCTTTTTCGAAGAATGAGAGAGGAAAGCCCTTCTTTTATAGTGATCTTGGGCACCAACTCTTAGAGAGACAGACATAGAAAACAATAATTAAGGTTCCATGGCACAAAAATCTAGAAGGGGTCCACCCTTAAGGTAGAAATAAAAATAATTATTTAAGAACCTTGTCACAAAATTTGAGGTAAGGCCAACCCCAAAGTTAATTTGAGCATTAGGCACAAAAATCGAGAAAGGATAATCTCAAATAATAAATTAGGAATCTTACACGGAGCTCGAGAAAGGTCCCCCACAAATATTAATATGAGAATTCGACACTTGACTCAAAAAATAGTGGCCCCGAAGAGGGAAAAGATGAAATTTTGACAAAACCCCAAAACTGGGACCTAACCCCAAGGACCCTAGACCCTAGGGTCAAGGTCGACCCTCACCTAAGTTAGGGTTGAGGTCGACCTTCACCCAAAGGGTCAGGACCTTGGGAAATGTGCCCAAGTCTCAAAAATAGAGAGAAAAGGTAGAAAAGAGGGGCAGAACAGGCACATAACCACATGAAACCCCACAGAAGCATAAAAGTATCTAAATCAGGATCAAAACAGCCTACTAGGGAGGGCTAAAAGGTCTCAACATGGAGTGCATCCATTTTAAGATGATACATTTAGCCCCCACTTTAGCAAGAGTATGGGCTCAACGCAGACTCTTAGTAAAGTAAAACAAGAATAGAAGAAAAAAAGCCCTATTATGATTAAGGATACAAGGAATCCATCAAGCCCCCAAGGAACTTGAGTCCTTTTTAGATCTAAAATCATAACATGAGAGAGAAAATAAGAGAGAGGAGTGGATAGCTCACCCAGTAAGATTTGTGTATCTCACTGTGAACCACAAAAAGGATAGGATGACCCACCAAGCAAGCACTTGATAGTCACCCTATAAATTTTTTGTGCCTTCTAGCAGCTTTGTGCATGTATGTAGTGCGTCTTCTGATGGCTTTTATGAAGTACCCATGGATCCATATCCTCGTATCACCATAGAGTACATTTGTAAAATGCGCATCTCTTCAGAATTTAGCAACTTATGTGTGTTACCTTCCGAGGATTTAGCATGCTGCAAAATATAAGGTTAGAACAAAAATGCATAATATAGAATGAGGGAGGCCATGTATATGCTCCCCTCCTTAAGATGGAAAAATACATACTATTTTTACATGTTAAGGAAAGAAAAGAACAAGTTTTGACATCTTATCTTCAATATTGTAGCCATATCGATACAATATCTTCAATGAACATACCAGGAACATTGTCAGAAGAAAAGAAATATGTTGACATCAATGACAAAACATCAATGTCAACATATATATACATGATATCTCATTAATATCCAACATCGAAAGCTATACATTCCATGGAAATCTCTTAGGATAAGGATATCTTCATTAAGTTGCATATGGCCAAAGCGTATGATAGAGTTAAATGGAGTTTCCTACATAAAGTTCTTGTTACCTTTGGTTTCAAAATTGATTGGATCAATTGGGTGACAATTTGTATCACTCCCTCTTTCTTTACTATTCTTGTCAATGGTTAACCCATATATTTTTGGGGGGATTTTAGGAGCCTTTATCAAGGTGATCTACTCTTCCTGTTTATGTTCCTTTTAATGGTTGAAGGTTTGGGGAGATTTTTCAAGTCTTTTTTTTGGAAAGGGTTCATTCAGGGATGGAATTAGGTTTGTGGCCTTCCTCCTTTCTCTTATCTTCAATTTTTGGATGACATGGCTCTAATGGATGTTTCAATAATTAATGAGGTTGGTAACCTTAGAAAGGCTTTGGATAGTTATTTGAAAGCTCCAGGAAAAAAGATTGATGAAGAGAAATATTTAATTTTCTCATTTAATACATGTGTCCCCATTCAAGCCAAGACTTCTAGGAATTTAAGATTTCAAATTGGGACACTTGCTCTAGTTTACCTTAGAATTCCTCTCTCAGCACACTTTCTACTTGGGGGATTCTAGAGATATATCTTGGATAAGCTTCACTATGAGGTTAGTAATTTGGACCAACCCTTGGCTCTCAACTATTGGAATAGTGACACTCCTAAACGTTGTCATTTAGGCTCTTCCTATCTATCAATATTTTATTCAGACTACTCTTGTAAGATTTATTAAGGAATTTGAGGCACTCTCTTGGCAATTCTTGTGGACAAGTAACTTGCTCTCTTCAAAGTGGAGTTTGGTGAAGTGGGATTATATTTGTAGGTCACTGCAAGATGGTGTTAGAAATAGGAAACACTGAGAGGGGAGGGTGAATCAGTATTTCACAAACTTTTAATTTTTCCCAATTATGGAAATAAAAAATTAACTTGAAGCTTGCATAAGAAACTAAACTAAGTAAACTGAATAACAAGCATAGAAATAAAGAAAATGAACTCATAAAACCATGTTTGTTCTCAAGGAAACCTTGGCTAAGGGAAAACCCCGGTGGGGATGATACCCACAATTGATCCACTAATCAAAAGATATTTGGTTAAGGATGTTGACTCTGTTAGGAGTCTATTACATACATATAGTGTCTCTATCCTGATTAAAAGACTTTAGGCCTTGTAAGAAGCCTCAACCCTGTTAGGATTTTCTATTACAAAACAAATGATTTCAAGACAAGCTCACTGCCCAAACATGCAAGATACAATAATAGCTTATGTTACAAAGGTAAAATACAAAACCTTTTACTACTACCGAATATATTTCCTATTCTGATGTAGCTTTGTAGGCTCTTCACTTTCACATACAACTATTTATTTCTTCCTTCTTACAATATACAACTTTGCATCATACATCAACTTATTACAATTGTTATATGTATCATGTGTACATTTTGCATTCCATAATTCTTACATATATACAAGTTATTAGAATTAATAACTTCCAGTCGGCTTACAATACATAAACTCTTCTCAAAATGTAAAGTCAATTCATGTTGCCTTAGGGTTAACATCTAGGATATCATCCCTACATGATTAAGTCATTATTTTGATAAACAAAATAATCCCTTAACTTATTGTGATCATATTCTATCTTCTGCTCCGTTCAGGTCGGCTCAACACTGTCTCTGTAAATCTTTAATATCTTCTTTCTGATGTAGTGGCATCCTGGATGCTCGGTCAAATCCTGAAGGAGCTTAGTGACTACTGGAATTGCTTGGTAATTATGCTTGTTTTCTTTCCTAGGGCACTCGGTTCCTTTGTTTATCAGGTCAGCTCGGTCACTTCTTGGTTCATGTATCCACCAACTGATCTTGATCATCTCATGATTTACTGCTTCACCAAGTGGCATCGATCATCACTTCACTAAGTTCTCGCCCTTGCTTTGCCGATGGAGCCTAACATCTTCTGTTGCTTGGTTACTTCATCGACCGATCCCAACATTCTCTATTGCTCGGTTGCTGGACCTTACTGAGTGCTGATATTTTGTTCCTGGGCCGACTTGGTCCCTTGGGATTATTATTTGTAAATTCTTGGGCCGACATGTGGCTAGTGAATTATTTATCTTGGGCCGACCTTTAATTGTACTTGAGGTCTTGGCCAGGTATAAATATAGATGTTTAGGTTGTCTTAGAGCAGAGTGATAGGAGTTAGAAGATAGAGTTTTGGAGCTTGCAATTGTGAGTTCGATCTAGATAAGTAGCATGAAGTAGGATGGAGATGGATGTTCTTATTTCTTTTTGAAGATCTTTCTTGTTTGTAAATGGCCGCAACCCAAAAGGCTTGACAGCTGGGCATGTTGGATGTATAAGTTCTTGATTAATATATTTGAATGATTCCTCTCTGGATCTCTCTCTCTCTATGTTATTCTTTATCATTCGTTGTGCTGGATCATTTATGTGTGGTTTTTGCAAGGTGTTTGATGGTCGGGAGTGCCTTTGGCCTAATCATCATCCCTCCTTGCATTAGGTGGTATCAGAGCAAACTTTGATCGTGTGGTGAATGTGGGATGGATTATTTCTATTGAACTTGATCGTGATTCTTCTTGTGAGCCCTAGTTGTTGATTTGGTGTAGGGTGGCAGATTGTGATCTGGCCTACACTTGCAGAGGGTTTGAAGATGGTTCATGGTAAGGAAGTTATGGATCCAGAAATCGCCAAATTGTTGAAGAAGATTACTAATAATCTTGAATGCATTGAGACAAACATGCATCATGAAAGAAATCTTGGTGGTGAGAAGAATCCAGAGATTGAGCATGATTCATTTTGGGTTGAATTTGATAAGAAAGTTGAAAAGTGGGAAAAGTCTTGGCATCTATGGATGAGGAAGAAAGTTGTTCGACCGATTAGAAAGATTATTCAGAGAAGAAAACACATTGTGAAAGTATCCAATGATTTTGTTGTAGCTGATGAAGTATCTTTTGGTTAGCATGATCAGATTAATGGATCTGACATGGAACTTGCAGAGCATCTTGTTTTGAGTAATGAGATTGCTGATGAACAGAGTTTCACTTATGTTGCTGAGAATATACAAGTTACTACTGATGCAGATATAGATGTGGATTTACTTGTTTCTTTGCATGACATAAATGAGGATATTGATGTTCCTGATGACCTAGATGTTGTTATCGATGAATCGTTAAGCCTGCATATGGATGATAGAGTTCAAAAATTTACATATGGCTACAAATATAGTTGTTGATATGGATCAAGATTCATACAAGGTTGATGATCTAGATTTACAGACATATGGTTTACTTATTGCTGATGGGAAAGGAGACACTTATGTTTCTACCGATTTACATTTGGTTGCTATTGAGGATTTAGATTCACTTGATGATGTTGATATGGATTTCATATTTGGAGATTTTACCATGGATGGTTTTAAAGAGTATTATGTTGTTTAGTTCCTTCCTGATTGGGTTGAGGATATTCAGAAGATCTTATTGTGTGAATGGAAAATGCAGAGATGGCTGATTTTCAGGATTACATTCTTTTTGAATTGGAAGCCTTCAGTAAAGATGAAGTTTTGAACATTCAGAGTTACATTCTTTTATCTGTTGAATTGGAAACCTTCGGTAAAGATGAAGTTTTGGACATATGTTTCTTTTACCACCAAAGTGTGGGACACACTTTTCTATTTACCCAGAGAGTCTAATGCAGTGGCATCTTGGATGCTTGGTCAAATCCTAAAGGAGCTCAGTGACTACTGGAATTGCTCGATAATTATGCTTGTTTTCTTTCCTGGGGCACTCGGTTCCTTTTTTTACCAGGTCAGCTCGGTCACCTCTTGGTTCGTGTATCCACCTACTGATCTTGGTCATCTCATGATTTACTGCTTCACCGAGTGGCATCGGTCATCACTTCGTCGAGTTCTTGCCCTTGCTTTGCTAACGGAGCCCGACATCTTCTGTTGCTTAGTTACTTCACTGACCGATCCCAACATTCTCTATTGCTTGGTTGCTGGACCTTACCAAGTGCTGATATTTTGTTCTTGGGCTGACTTGGTCCCTTGGGATTATTATTTGTAAATTCTTGGGCCGACGTGTGGCTAGTGAATTATTTATCTTGGGCCGACCTTTAATTGTACTTGAGGTCTTGGCCGGGTATAAATATAGATGTTTAGGTTGTCTTAGAGCAGAGTGATAGGAGTTAGAAGATAGAGTTTTGGAGCTTGCAGTTGCGAGTTCAATCTAGATAAGTAGCATGAAGTAGGATGGAGATGGATGTTCTTATTTTTTTTTGAAGATCTTTCTTGTTTGTAAATGGCCACAACCTAGAAGGCCTGACAGCTGGGCATGTTGGATGTATAAGTTCTTGATTAATATATTTAAATGATTCCTCTCTCTCTCTCTCTCTCTCTCTCTCTCTCTCTTTCTTTATCTTCCACTGTGCTAGATCATTTATGTGTGGTTTTGGCAAGGTGTTTGATGGTCGGGAGTGCCTTTGGCCTGATTGTCATCCCTCCTTGCATTACTTTCGTACATGTCGTACAGACTTGAACTCTCATATGTGGCTTTGATATAAATAGAATGATCCATGTTCAAGTGTGCATGCACTGAACCTTCTTCTGTGAACATCACTAATCAAAATTATCTCTGATTAGACTAGTAAATACTGTTGTACTTAGACAATTTTCTAGTGCGCTCATACAAGACTGCTTCCAACTATTATTCTATCTTCATACTGAGTATATGTTGCCATAATGACAAAATTATGATATCTTACTTAGCCAAATTTCCAAAAGATGGTGGGTTGGTATTATGTCTTGCAAGTATGAATGGTTAGGTCCTAGTTGGTAAGCTTTTTTGGAGGTGGTGAATCAATCAGGATAAGGGAATGGGTAAAATTGTCAATGTTAAGTACTTTGTAAGAATGGGTGGGAAGGATGTTTCCTAATACAATCTAGTAGAAAATGGTTCCATGATTTGGAATAGCCTTAAGTGTGGAGCTTAGTTAGTTAAGAAAGGAATTTTCTCAATTTTTAACAATGATGTTGAATCTCTATTCTAGAAGGAGATTCTAGAAGGATTCTTGGGATTGATTCCACCCATTCTCTCTCAATTTCAATATTTGCATCCTCTTTGCAATAATTTTCTTGAAGCTGGGTGCAGTAGAGTTGAGGAAATTGAAATTTACTTTAATTTAGGGAAAGGAGAATTGTCCATATGGAAGGATCCACATGAGTCACTTTCTATAGGATCAACTGAGCATAGGGAGGATCTTTCTAGGATATTTGTAGGAAGATTGTGTAACTCCCTAAAAGGTAGCGATATTCTTACTTGGGGCCCTCATCTAAAATGGAAATTCTCCATGGCTTTAGGATATACAGAGTTGGATAGGTTGATTTTAGAGAAGATGAATATTCAATGGTAGAAGGAATTGAATAGATTGTCTTGGTCGAAGTGTAATTTCTCTTGTAGTTAGTTGTATAGAAGAGATGCCTCACTTGGGAAAATATTTGGAAGAGGGAGTTTTATGGGTCCTTAGTTTGTGTTCTATGTCATAACAATGAGGAGAGTACCTACCACATTTTCTTATAATTCTCTTTTTCTAGGAAGATCTAAAACCTTTGGTGGGAGTCTTAGAGACATGCCACATATCTGGTGGTATTCTAGAATAGTCTTGGAAAACCCCAAGCTAAGACTCCCTTCCTCCATGTTTCTTGGAATATTGAGCCAAGATTTATTATTTGGAAATTATGGTTAGAGAGAAATAACATTTTTTAGGATAAGAATGCATCAAAATTTGCAATTTATACACATGGCTCAAGAAAATTTTCTAGGTAAATGCGATCTAATTATGGATGTGGATCTTGGTGACTTGTATATTGTTTAGAACCTAGATATATCTAGGTAGGGTCTTGGAGTTTTATCTTGAAGAGGACATGCTAGGAGTCACAATAATAAAAAGAAGGTTCAATAGTTTGGTAAGTGGTCCCCTCCACATCTAGTTGTTCTTAAGATCAATACTAATGAGTCTTTTAGAGGAAATCTTAGGTAGGAAAGAATTGGAATGTTGGTAGGGATAGTGAGGTAAATGTGATTTTGATCCTCTTTTTAGTGTATAAGGGGTATTAGACTAATAAACTTATGGAGGCCCTTTAAATTCTCTTGGCTTTAAAAAGAGGATGTGCTCTTGGATAGAGAAATATTATTTGAGTCTGATTCTCAAGTTGTGGTGGATATGTTGAATAAGAAAATGTTTGAGGATATGGAGTGGTATAGGTCTTTAGTAGGTAGAAAATTTCTTATTTTGAGTGAATCTTTTGACTCAATTTCCTTTTGATATGTCCTTTGTCAGTGGAACATGGTGGAAAACTATTTAGTTAAGTGGGATTCTGATCGACTGGATGGGTGGGATATTAGAGAGTAGGGTCAACCACCTGTAAGTATGTGGAAGAGTTTGAGGAGATTATTAGGAAAGATTGGATGAGTTAGATGAAACCTAATAAAGCTCTTCCTGGTATTGTTGGTTTGGGATGTTATGCTTTTCTAGGCTTGATAAACTTTTCTTTGTATATTCTTTCTTGATTCAATAAATTTTTACCCCTTCTTTTTCAAAAATAAGAAAACCTTTATTATAACTCTAACCCTAATTAATATATTTTATTTATAATTATTTATATTTTCTAGTGAAATAATTATTAAGGTTATTATAATCAAAATAACTAATCATAACATTATTTAATAATTATTAATTAAATTATAATTTATCTAAATTATTATTAATTATTATAATCCTAAATATATTATAGTTATTGTTGTCATGAGAATTACACCCAAAATGCTAAGTATGAGACCTAGCAATCTTGTGAAACATGGAAAGACTCACAGCCATGTGGGTGTACCTAAAACAAAAGTAAATCAATGGATTAAGGGTTGGTTTCCCTATATGATCACCTAAAAACTATATTTTTCTAGGAAAATAGATAGAAAGATAACTTGAAATTTAAAACTAAAATAATAGGTGATACACCGAATATTTTAAATTCCAAGAAATCTGAGCAGCTTATTGCACCCACAATGATTCTTAAGTAAAACCTAACCCTCACAACCCACATGTAATATTGTCTCCTAAGAAGGCTCTAAACATCAATAATTATAAGAGAGAATAAATTTTCCACAATTAAAATCACCAAAACAATGCAAACACAATCATGAATCTGATACTCCAAATAAGATAGAAGGCCATGTATCTCTATTCTGAATCAAAGGAATAATCTACTACAGAAAACTTAAAATCAAGGGTTTCAATGCAAATTTGTAGCATGAAAGAGTTCTAAAAGCTACAATACATGCATTAGAAAAGAATTTTTTTTTCCAAACAATGTAGAAAATAAGCCTTAAAGAAAATACTTTTCCAAACTCCAATGAGAAATCTATTGAAAACTAAACTCAAACTCCACTAGAACTAAAGCTGCACCTTATTCCCTCATCCAACTCTTTAAAATATCTCATGGTTTGTATGGAAAAGACAAAATAGATATGGAACTACCAAAAACTAGAGTTAAATGGCCCCAACACCTCCTTTAACCTATATATAACCCTAGTGTACCTTTAACTTATGTCTAACTCCACATGACCTCAAAAAGGAAGTATTGAAACTCCTCCACTTATCATGCAAATCAAATCTAACTTCTAGATACACTCTTATGCCTTATGTTTGCATTTAAGATTAATATTTATCATTTGGTTTATATGAAACCAAATAATAAATATTAATTCACAATTAATAATACACCCAAAGATAAAACACTTCAATTTTATATTTGCATTTAAAAAATAATATTAATTATTTGGTTTATATGAAACCAAATAATAAAATATTAATTTACAATTATATTTATGCAAAATAAAAATCAATAAACACTATTCCAAATTGGCCTAAGCTTAAAGCATGAAAGCATTTGATATTAAAATAAATGATAAAATCAATAAGGTAAAAGCCTTATTCAAAAATGATCACATTAGGGAAAAAAACCCTAAATCACATCTCTTTACCCTTTGGGGGAACCTTTAGAGCAAAAATACGAACCTAAAATTATTCACCTTTTCCCATTTTTTGCTTTATTTGTCTATGGTTTGCATACCTAACTGCCAACATGGATTTTGGATTATCCCTATACATTCAATCAAATGTTTCAAGTATGTTTTTTTTCTATTTTTTTTTGTTTATGGCTACCATCGTGTTTGATATTATATATCTCAGATTTGGATTAAACTTAAAAGAATATTATGCATATTCAAACTGAACTTTTTGGCTTATAAGGTTTATGAGGGTTTTCCCAATCAAACTCTTCTCATTTCCTTCTTTGTTCTCCTTTGAATGGTTGTGACCCTATATATGGAGATGCTTCCTACATTAGCATTTTTTATTTGAAAATTTTGGAAACACAGAGGATTTTACCTTGTAACTTGATTTTGTTTATGAAATTTGTGGTTTCTTTTGTTGTATATTTTGATTCTTTGAACCCTAGTTTTTAGTTTACAATAGACCATTGTGCCTAGTATATGGAAAACTTTGATTCCTCTATGAATTGAGCATCTCTAAAAAGATATAATGTCAAGCAATGTGACTTTTAATCCATGCAACAATATTTTAAGTATGTTATTTATCATGATTTCAACTTGAGATTTCAACATCAAATATGCTCTATACATTCTTTGAAAGTAGAGGAAGGGATGCAAGTTGTCCATGCACTCATTTTTTCTATTATTTTTGTGCCAAAAATGAGGGCCTCATTGTGCTTTTCCTTTTTGTCTTATGATTGCAATAGCCTCTATGAGGGTTTGACATGAAGGATTTACAATAGGAACAAAAAATGTAGAAATTAAAGTAAAACTTATGTGCATATATTGAACAGTGACTATAATATCTATTTCCTCGCAGCGACCTATCTCTAAGCCTTTCCTTGTCTAGCATTTCATTTGGTATGACTATGGTATTTTTTGTACTCTATTTTGCAAATTAGAAAATTTACCTTTCCCATTGCATATATCAGCAATCCCTTTATCCTTCTTTTTTAGCAACTCTAAACATTCATAAATTTTGTCAAGGTTATTTTAAATGAATGTACAAACAATAGCTTGTATTTTCTATAGCTCTTGATATAAAAGGCGTCCTAAGGAATTATTTAAAATATTTAATATCTATATAACTATTGATGCTCAAGTGTTTTATCTGTAACAATGATTCACTTTGTTTGATCTTGACAATATTTCCCTTTTCCAGAACATGGTTCTTGAATATTTTTGTTTTCCCTTTGAGTTATCTTCGCTATACCTACAATATTTAATGGCATCATCCACTAGCATTCTCTTCATCAATGTATCATTACTATTTATTATCCTTTTGATGCTCTGTAACAACACCATCACTATCATTGTAATAACAATGTTGATCTAATATGTGAATGCCTTTTGTTATAATTGTAGTGGCCCTACTCCTTTATGGCTATGTGGGATTTCTTAGATGATTTATACCTATTCCATATGTTGTATTTATATCTGCACCTTCTTGTCTACCATGCTTGCTAATCATTTTTTATGATGCTAACAATCCACTACTACATTTGGGGCCAAATTTTGACAGAAACTTCTGACAGGTAGTTTTTTTTATGAATTTGGTGTTTTTTTTGTAATAGGCTCCGATGGTGTCGGTATTCTGATGGGTGTTTAATTGACCATCAGAATTCCGACAACGTCAGGGTATATATGGAAAAAAAAATTAATCGGCCTCATCATTTTTATTTCGACCGCTTCATTTTTATTTCTTCATCTTTCGAGCTTCTGGCATCATATTCGACCACAAATTTCAAATGCATGGCATTTTATTTGATCATGAATGCTCTCTGAAATGACCACATTGTTACAAGTAGTGGTTGTTGTTGCACCAAAAGATCGACCTGTTAATGCCCGATACAACCACTATGTTGGCATTAAGCAGAATTGCCACTAGTGACAACACTTATTTGCATTCTCAGTGCAAACCGAGCAGAACAATGCAAACCGAGCAGAACAGTGCAAACTGAGCAGAACAGTGCAAATCGAGCAGAAAAGTGCAAACCGAGCAGAATAGTGCAAACTGAGCAGAACAATGCAAACCGAGCAGAACAGTGCAAACTGAGCAGAACAGTGCAAACCGAGAAGAACAGTGCAAACCGAGCAAGACAGTGCAAACCGATCAAGATAATGCAAACCGAGCAGGACAGTGTAAACCGAGTAACATTATGTCTACCGAGTCACCAGTATTTACCGAGTTCAAAACCTACCGAGTGGTTAGTATGAACCGTGCCTTCACTTCTACCGAGTGCATGACGATGCCGAGTAATGCAGTGGACGCTGAGTATCAGAAAGTCACCGAGTTAGTTTGCAGGAACCGTGTAACCATACTTGGGCCGACTTAGTGGCACTTATGTTATTTGTCAAGCCGACTTTGTAATTGTAATTAATTGTTTAGACTTGTATATAAACAATGTTGTAAATATGTCAAGATGTAATTATATGAGTATGTATGTGAATAAAAGGAAAAGGCAGAGATAAGCAAATTACAAAGGGCTACAGCAGTATAGGGAACAGCAAAGACAAATTCATCACAGAAGGTGATTAGTACACTCAGCGAATCTCAATCAGCAATCCAGTTGCAAAGCAAGAGATCTACTGTTTCATCCTAACAGGTGAATCAGTACTAAAATCCTTTAACCAGGTAGACGTAACAGTCTGTTGTAAAATCTCTTTACAGAGTGCATACTTCATTGTATGTTTGTAAATCTTTTAACAAGGTGGATTTAGCAATCCTTATTGCTCCTAACAGGGCAGATCATCAGAAGTGATCAAATTGTAAGCCTTAACTGGCCAACTTTATTCTGCAGTACTAAAGCTTTGTGGGTTTCATCCCCACCCCAGTTTTACTTTCTTTTTGGAAGGTTTCTGGGTAACCAAATCTATGTGTCATTGTTGTGAATGCTTTTAAGTTTCATGCTTTCTATATGCATAAAGAAAAAGTAAACTATATGTTAATACATCTATAATTGTAAGAAAATTTGAAGTTACTAATTCACCCCTCCCCTTTCAGTAACTCGGTTAATCCCTGAATATTTCCAACACACTAGACTTATAGAAGACACATGAGGCTATTAAACCATGTCACGAATCTGGAGGGGAGCGCTGACCATTTTGCCAACAATCTCCCCCTCAAAGTTATCCAAGGGGATTCAAACCTATGACCAAGCTCGGATACCACTTGTTACAAGTAGTGGTTGCCATTGCACCAAAAGATCAACATGTTAATGCCTGATACAACCACTAGACTTATAGAAGACACAGAAGGCTGTTAAACCATGTCACAAATCTAGAGGGGAGCACTGACCATTTTTCCAACACACATTCTACTGGTGTTGTGCCCTAGCCAGTGCCTTATCTCTATTATTTGATGTTATTGGTGCTTGTGCTCAAGGATATCGATTCAATGTTTTCAAATGTTTGGATTCACGTTTGTTGATATTACTGGCATGTTTAATGACACCATTGTATATTGATGAGATGCTCACTGAAATGATCGTATTCTATTAGTTTCATGCCCTAGCCCGTGCTTTAACTCCATTATTTGATGTTATTGGTTATCAAATTTTTTTGAAATGTTGACTGTGGTTATCAAATGGACAACCCATGAGCTTCTAGCTAGGCGCCATTTGTATTGATAGCTTAGGGCATCAAATGTATTGTATCATTGATAGTTGAGACTTTGTTAAAAGGAAATAGGACAAAGAATGATTTTGATTTATTTTCTCTATTTTGATCCCTAAGTGGCTTACAACCCTAGAGAAGTATATGCAAATTTACGGATGCAGTTGCAGGATACATAGCAACTGATAATTCACAAGAAATCCATGCATCCAATTTGAATAGCAATTCATACAAAGAAATAGGGTCCTCCAATGGCCCAATCATCTGGACCTTGACTGTCCCCTCAACTAGTGACCCTTCAAAACTAGGTTATCATGCAATCAGTGAGTGATCCTTCATTCTCCCAGTATGCCCTGTTCCTTGTCCATAATTTATTATTTAAGTGCTAAGTGATGATGGGTATATCATGTAATTCATACCTAGTGTGTCTCTTTATTTCTCTCCATAGTTCACATTAGGAGTATATGCTATAAAATACTAATTAAATCAACTATTGGTCAAATCTAATCAAAATTGCAATATAAGGATTAAAATAGATCTTGAAGAAATATGGGAACCATTTTTGACAGATCTACAATGTCTCCAAATACTTTCAAATCATAATGGTAGGTGTTCAAATTTCATGAATATGGTGAAAAAAATCACTAACTTGCAACCCCAGGAGAAAATTTGGTGGAAACCCTAACTCTGTGATAACTCCTTCAAACCTCTATGATTGACCTCAAATATGTATTGTAGCATGTTTAATGTGTCCTTCAAAAACCCTCCAAAAATCAAGCAAGAATTCACCAAATTGAGAGAGATGTGCAATTAACAATTTGAACTCACTACTCAAATTTATTTTGCCTTATTTATTGCCTTCTGCATGCCAAGATCATGTTATAATACTACTTGTAATGAAATGACTTGCACAAGAGAAGATTATAATAGGATATATGCTACAAGTACTTGATAATACTTAAGAATAATAAACTATTTTGAGGAGGCAAACCTCCAAAAGTCTCATAATACAATGACGATAAACTAACCTCTAGCTCCTATAGATACTATCCTTATGCCTTGAATGTCATCCAAGTAAACTTAGATACCGAAATATAACATCTTAGATGACTTGATGTAATATGCAGTCATGTTTGTTCTCTGATTTTGTCTTTTTTATTGTGTATGTGTTGTTTATAGAAGAAAGTAAAGAATAATGATCATACTTTGAGATATTGTGGAAACTTAAAGGAAAGAATGATTGGTGGGGTTATCATGCAATCAGTAAGTGATCCTTCATTCCCCTCAACCAGTGACCCTTCAAAACCAGATTATCATGCAATCAATGAGTGATCCTTCATTCTCGTGGTCTGCCCTACATCCAAACATATTGGAAATACACAATACAATGATAACAAGTCTTTAACAATCCCCCTTCCCTCAAGGAATACTATCAACCATCCCTTCCACATAGCATTTCACTATTGTATGAGTGGATTATGTAGGAACAGTTAACATTAAACAAGGAGCAAACTCCTCAACACATCTTGGAAACCATTGAATTCAATAATAAATGAAACCTAACACCAACAATATTCCTTCCATTCACTTATACCAAGAATAAAGCATTTAATCCATTCAACATTACATATAATCATTAGACAGTTACATTTCCTAACCGTGTACAGGAACAATTACATCCAAAATGATCAAAATTACTTTCGCCCTTGCACAAGCTATTCCAAACTTCAAGTAAAATGAGCAATATGCTATATCAAATGATTCATATTCATAGTAACCATTCAAAGGATCATTTTTTTAATGAACCCTCTGACTGTACCCCTGTGGCAGAGATTGGCAATATACATGGAATTTACATTTTTATTACTAAAAGTGGTTTACATAGTTTCATATGATCTTTGATCGATCATTAACCTTGTCTCCATTCCTATGGAATATACCTCAACTAGGCTTTTCACCCTGATCCTAACATCAAGTATCATCTCATCATGCTCTATTCACCATGTTTCAACACCCCATTCACTCTAATCTATTCAACTTAAACCATTCTTCTTCTCCAGGACTCAAAGGCTTGAAATAATATATGTGGTAAAAATTCATGAAATACTAAAAAACTAAGTAATAACTACTCTACCCTTAATTTGTTTAACAATGCACCATATTAGATAAAGTAGGTTCTATCACACATGGCACGAACTCTCTTCAAACTCACAATATGTTGCATGCGTAGTACAAAACTTATGAGATTCTAAAGAAGGCCTCACTCTTAATCATTTATAAACATGCCATTCATTTTAGTTTTGCTTGTGAGTTATGATAATTTTTGTAAACATGCCATTGGTTCAATTTAGTGTATTCATTTTTGTCAGACAAATCTTCATTGTCTTCTAATTGTCTTCTTTATATACTAGCATGTATTAATTGGCTAACAAATAAAGAAGCATTTAGACAATCAGAAGACAATGAAGATAATTTTAAATGCATCTAACACAAAAAAAAATTTACAAAAATGAACCAATGGCATGTTTACAACAAAGAAATAGAGTGATAATAATATTTTGAAAATTGTATTTTGTTTAATACACGCCAAAGGACCAGTCCCAAAAATTCTTAAACATACTTTATCTGATATGATGAATTCTTAAACAATTAAGGTTGGAGTAGACATAGTTATCACACAGTTTTTTTTGTGGTACAAGGAAGATTTGGCTGATTAAGAGTGAGGCCTTCTCTAGAATCTCATGAGTTTTGTACTACACATGCAACATATTGTGATTTTGAAGAGAGTTTGTGCCATGTGTGATTATTAAGTAATGGAAAAGTTATGATGATTTAATTGTAGAACTACTGGTAGGTAGTTTTAGCTCATTATTTTGTAATGGAAGTTTTCAATTTCATGTATTTTATCTTCTATTTATTAGGTGCATGAGATGAAGGTTGAATGTAAGAATCTTATAATCTTGAGTTACCTTTGGATCTCGAGTTTCTGATACTCCTATGATGATCTTTCTCAACAAGTATTTTATTCTATTGTTATTTTTTGAATAACATATTGGGGAAATACAAAACTGTGTACTTCTACAGGACAATGAACACAAAATTGAAGCATCAAACAAGACTTGATCAAGTTGTAGGTGGAATGTGCACTCAAATAGTAAGTAATGTAGAATAACAAAATAAGTAATCTATCATGTCTACATTTTATTATTTTCTGAGATTACATCCATGTTCTATATTCACAGAATGGTTCAAAATTGAAATTTGCAATTCGATAAAAGTACTGACGAGTGTTGTTCCTTGCACCCTCAATCAAAAACTTGCCTCCATTTATTGTTCCCTGCACCCTCAAAAAGTGTTTGATAGGCATATTTGTCATTTTAAGATCAAAGATAAAGGCCCCCTTTTTTATGTGCGCACACACACACAATGTTAATGTTGGAAAATTGCAATTGAAACAATTGTTGTATTGTCATTGATGTCAAACCTTAATTAGTAAGATTGTTGCTACTTAGGAAAGTACTATATCTATTGTATTGTTGTGAAGGATTGGGGCAAGGTTGGTAACAATAGAACCTAGGGAAAGGTTGAGTTATCTTGATACTACAAAGTGTACTTGACTATGTTGTACAATGATGAGACAGTGTATTGTTTATACTAGTAAGACTGAAGATTAAACTGGTAGACTTGACCGAGCAAAAATGGAGAAATCATGTTTAAGCCGAGCAATGTTAGTGTCGATCGAGTCAGTGTATGTCGAGAAAAATTCTAGTGTCGACCGAACAATAGTTAATTGTTGAGGAAGACAGTATAAGCCGAGGAAACATTTTTAGTAATGACCGAGCTTTCTACATGAAGACCGAGTAGTTGATCATAGTATTGACCAAGCATCAACACTTTTATATTTGAAGAGAATTTAGTTTTGGAGCCGACATTATTGAATTCTTGGATTATGTAAAACGTGTTGACTTTATTTATTGATTGTTTGAAAGCATTAAATGCATTGTAAAATATTTTATTGTAAATCTTTAAGAGATTTGAGATGATTCTAGAAATGAAGCTGAAGAACATGAAGCGGGTAGATTCAATGAATCTGACCTAACCCTAAGATCTACGAATGAGATTGAGTGGAATAAGATGAGTTAACCTAATTGAGGAAAGTATTAAAGGGAACCTGAGCATTAGATATGTGTATGCATGGGGGAAAAGAAAAGAATGTTGGAAGATCAGTAAAGTTTTATTGACTGTATAAGTAGAAAAGGTTGAAGGAGAATTGTGGTGGTTGCTTGAAGAAAAGTTTTGAGTAGATCAGAGATGGAGATGGAAAATTTTCAAAGTTAGTAAACTAGCATTAGTGTATGGAATCAGATCTGATATTTTCAAAGTGATTCGTATGTTTTTCAGATAAATATTGCTGCTACTTTCTAACCATTGTAACAGTCAAAATCCTTTTAACAGAGGTTGACGTAACAATCATATGTTAAATCCTTTGAACAAGGTTGCATTCTAATGGAGTGTATGTAAGTCCTATAACAAGGCTCACTTTTAACAGGGTGATTGAAATCCTTTAACCGGGTCACACCTAATAGTGTGTATTTTAACCTTTGACGGGGTTAGCTTTTAACCGAGCTCACTTCAAAAGAGTGAAAATAATAGTAGCATGTTACAAAGTGGTTTTTCCCACATTGGGTTTCCACTATAAATCTTGGTGTTAATACTTGAGTGAATGTTTTGGTTTGAACATTTCTATGTTTTACAAGTTAAGTTACAGCTAGGTAGTGGACTGCATTGTTATATATTTCTATTATTGAATCAGTGATGACCGAGTTTGTTTTAGTTATTGGATCTGATTTAAGGAAAAAAATTTAAGTTTGTTTTATACATCAAGACCTGAGAACAACTGATTCGCCCCCCCTCTCTATTGTTCTAAATCATATTAAGAATTGGTATCAGAGATTTGTTGCTTATTATTAGTGTTTACAGAAATCAAGTTTAAAGGGGCTTGAAGCAAATGATCAGGATGTATAAGAAGGAGGTACCGAAGCTGAATAAGGAAAACTTCCTTGCATGGCAAAGCTTGATGAAGCTACATCTGGCCGATATTGGTGACTTTGCAAAGTACTACATTGAGAATGGCTATGTCTCACCTATTGCACCTTTGACTACCGAAGAAATGAGAGCTAAGCAAGAACATAACCAAGCAATACTGGAAATTGCATCTGCCCTAAGCTATCCAGAATTTGAGGACATTAAGGATTGCACAACTGCTAAGAAGATGTGGGACACTCTTGTAAGGATCTATGGTGGTGACTTAAATGTGCTAAAAGCAAAGGCTGAGAGTCTTAGAGGTAAGTTTGATGAAATGAGAATGCAAGAAGGTGAAAACATTGCATAATATTGTGGTAGAATAAAAGAAGTTGTGAATGCTATTGGAGGAGCAAATGGGGTTATTGATGATGAAACTATAATTGGGAAAGTACTAAGAACCCTATGTCCTATATATGCTATTAAGATCTCAGCTATTCAAGAATCTAGATGCAACTCTGCTAATGTGCTTACTTTGGAAAGTTTGGTTGGTAAGCTGACTGCTTTTGAACTCTCTAACTATGATAATTTCACTGTTGGAAGCATTGGTAATGTTGAATCTACTTTCAAGTCACAACTAGTTCTGAACAAGCCAAAGAAAGAAAAAGAAAGATGCATCAGTGAAAGTGAAAGTGAAAGTGAAAGTGACAATGACACTTCTGATGAAGAATTGGAAGATCTAGAAGCTCTTATGGCTAGAAGACTGAGAAGAGGAAAAGGAAAGTATAAAGGTAAACTCCCTATTATATGTTTTGCATGTAATAAAGTTGGTCATATAGCTGTTAGATGTCCTGATAGAAAGGATAAAGATGATGACAGAAAAAGCAAACACAAAGATAGAAGAGATGGCAGAACCTACCGAAGGAACAAGGACTACAAAGGAAAAGGTAAGAAATCTTGTTACATTGTTGAAAAAGAAACTGACACTGATAGTGATGATTTTGAAATTAAGGTAGTCTATGTTGCAATGAAAGATGAAGCTGATGAGGATGAGAAAACTGCATTGATATCCTATGTGAACAAGAATGATGCTTGGACTCTGGTGCCAAGACCTGAAAACAAATATGTTATAGGAACAAAGTGGGTGTTTCGGAATAAGATGATTGAAAATGGTGAAATAACTAGGAACAAAGCTAGGCTAGTATGCAAAGGCTATGCACAAGAAGAAGAAATAGATTATGGGGAGACATTTGCCCCTGTAGCTAGATTGGAAGGAGTAAGAACTCTGCTTGCATATGCTACTTATAAAGATTTCAAGGTATATCAAATGGATGTCAAGTCTACATTTTTTAATGGTATACTAGAAGAAGAAGTTTACATAGAACAACCAGAAGGTTTTATTGATCCAAACAGAAGACACATGGTGTGCAAATTGAACAAAGCACTATATGGATTGAAACAAGCTCCCACAGCATGGTATGAGAGGTTGCACAACTACTTGATACAGATTGGATTTTCAAGAACAAATGACATAAGCAATTTGTACATGAAAGATGAAGAAGGTAAAGGTGTCTTGTTGGCAAAAATTTGTGTGGATGACATTATTTTTGGTGGACAAGATGCATTGTGTAAAAGATTTTCAAATGAAATGCAAACTGAATTTGAAATGAGCATGTTTTGTGAGATCAAATTATTTGTTGGTTTACAAGTATATCAGAGGAAGAAAGGAATTTTCATTCCACAGTCTAAGTATGTTAATGAAATACTGAAAACTTTTGGGATGGAATATGCTAAACCAGTGAGTACTCCTATGGTTACTGGACAAAAGTTATCAAAGAATGATGATCCTACAGAAGTGAATCAAACTTTGTACAGATCCATGATTGGAAAATTGCAGTATGTTGTACATAGTAGACCAAATATTGCACTAGCTATTGGGATTGTGGCAAGATTTTCTGCCAATCCTAAAGAAACATACATGATGGTTGTGAAAATAATTATGAGATACTTGAAAGGAACTATTGACTATGGTCTATATTATAAGAAGGATGAAAAATTTGAACTCAGAGTTTATACAGATGCTGATTGGGCAGGAAATGTAGATGACAAAAAGAGTACTAGTGGTGGAGCTTTCTTTCTTGGACAGAGATTAGTCTCCTGGATGAGAAAGAAACAAAATTGCATTTCCCAATCTACTATTGAGGCCGAGTACGTTGTTGCTGCAATAAACTGTTCAAATTTGGTATGGATAAAACAATTGTTGATAGGCATGAAAGAAGAAATCACTGAACCTGTTGTTATTTTCTGTGACAACACAAGTGCTATCAATATTTCTAAGAATCCAATGATGCACACTAAGACCAAGCACATAGCAATCAAGTATCACTACTTGAGAGAATTAGTACAAGATAAAGAAGTCCAAATGGAATATGTGAACACAAAAGAACAATTAGCAGACATATTCACTAAAGCTTTACCCAGAGAAGCTCATGAGTATTTGAGAAGTCAATTAGGGGTCCTTCCCCTAACTGAGGCTGCCTAGTCAAGCTAGGAGCACTGAATCAAATATGCTACAACAGAATATTTGACAAATTGATGCAGAAGATTGTCACACTTTAGGGCTGGCCTAGAGTTGTGAAAAGGAGAAAAGACAAGGAATCAGTCATAAGCAAGATGATAGAGGGATAAACACTGAGCTGCACAGATATTATCTACATCTGATGGATGTATGTTTTAGTTGTTGCTTTGGCATTTTTGTCAAAGAGGGAGATGAACTGATATGATAACACATGACACTAAAAAGTAAGGGTGATGAACTGAAATGAAGAATCGGGATAGAGGGAGATCTAAATACTTTTGACAGTCACAGAAGTGAGGCTTATAGGAATTTGAATCAGAATGAAGCTAAGGATATTATAAATAATTCTCTGATGAACAGATAATTTTTTGGATTGGTTGGTAATCCATGTGTTATTCAGGTGATATCATATGGTGTTGCCATCAATGCCAAAGAGGGAGATTGTTGGAAAATTGCAATTGAAACAATTATTGTATTGTCATTGATGTCAAACCTTAATTGGTAAGACTATTTCTACTTAGGAAAGTACTATATCTATTGTATTGTTGTGAAGGATTGGGGCTAGGTTGGTAACAATAGCACCTAGGGAAAGGTTGAGTTATCTTGATACTACAAAGTGTACTTGACTATGTTGTACAATGATGAGACAATGTATTGTTTATACTAGTAAGACTGAAGACTAAAGTGGTAGGCTTGATCAAGCAAAAATGAAGAAATCATGTTTAAGCCAAGCAATGTTAGTGTCGACTGAGTCAGCGTATGCTGAGAAAAATTCTAGTGTCGACTAAACAATAGTTAATTGTTGAGGAAGACAGTATAAGCCAAGGAAACATTTTTAGTAATGACCGAGCTTTCTACATGAAGACCGAGTAGTTGATCACAGTATTGACCGAGCATCATCACTATTATATTTGAAGAGAATTTAGTTTTGGAGCCAACATTGTTGAATTCTTGGATTATGTAAAACGTGTTGACTTTATTTATTGATTGTTTGAAAGCATTAAATGCATTGTAAAATATTTTATTGTAAATCTTTAAGAGATTTGAGATGATTCTAGAAATGAAGCCGAAGAACATGAAGCGGGTAGATTCAATGAATCTGACCTAACCCTAAGATCTACGAATGAGATTGAGTGGAATAAGATGAGTTAACCTAATTGAGGAAAGTATTAAAGGGAACCTGAGCATTAGATATGTGTATGCATGGGGGAAAAGAAAAGAATGTTGGAAGATCAGTAAAGTTTTATTAACTGTATAAGCAGAAAAGGCTGAAGGAGAATTGTGGTGGTTTCTTGAAGAAAAGTTTCGAGTAGATCAAAGATGGAGATGGAAAAGTTTCAAAGTCAGTAAACCAGCATTAGTGTATGGAATTGGATTTGATATTTGCAAAGTGAGTTGTATGTTTTTTAGATAAATATTGCTGCTACTTTCTAACCATTGTAACAGTCAAAATCCTTTTAACAGAGGTTGACCTAATAGTCATATGTTAA
The DNA here is from genome assembly GCA_027943335.1 of Chamaecyparis obtusa. NCBI lineage: Eukaryota > Viridiplantae > Streptophyta > Pinopsida > Cupressales > Cupressaceae > Chamaecyparis > Chamaecyparis obtusa. The sequence goes on from BSBK01000756.1 coordinate 2,603,501, forward strand.
ATCCTTTGAACAAGGTTGCATTCTAATGGAGTGTATGTAAGTCCTATAAAAAGGCTCACTTTTAACAGGGTGATTGAAATCCTTTAACCGGGTCACACCTAATAGTGTGTATTGTAACCTTTGACAGGGTTGGCTTTTAACCGAGCTCACTTCAGAAGAGTGAAAATAATAGTAGCGTGTTACAAATTGGTTTTTCCCACATTGGGTTTCCACTATAAATCCTAGTGTTAATACTGGTGTGAATGTTTTGGTTTGAATATTTATGTGTTTTACAAGTTAAGTTACAACTGGGTAGTGGATTGCATTGTTATATGTTTCTATTATTGAATCAGTGATGACCGAGTTTGTTTTGGTTATTGGATCTGATTTAAGGAAAAGTTTGTAAGTTTGTTTTATACATCAAGACTTGAGAACAACTGATTCACCCCGCCTCTTTGTTGTTCTAAATCATATTAAAATTTAATGAGTAGGTTGAGGTTGAGGCCAAGGCCAGACAAACTGACCTCGATGTTGATGATGTGACTAGATCAGGTAAAGAGCTATACGATTATGGCCTTTAAAGTACTGAAATAATTTAAAATGTTTTTAATTTAACCCTTTTATATGTTATTGTAGATGACCCCCCTTTGCATCTGTAATACCCCAAAAATGGGCTATAGGTTCATTAACCTCCTAAATTGACAAATTGATCGAAATCGACATCAAAGTCCTAACCTAAGGCACATCTTCACATTAGTTCATCGAAAGCCTAATTGATTTTATCTTAATTCTGCATCGGGGAATATTCCTTGAATATTCCTAATTTATCTTAATTATCTTTAATTTAATAATTACTTGGCTATAAATCTCATTTATCCTAAAGTTGATTAATTGAATATGTTGAATTTTTAATTAATTAATTTAATACTGCCACTTAATTATTTAATTAGATTTAATTCTATTTATTCATAATTTATATTATTTAATTTCGACAATAAAATCAAATTTCTTAAAAATAATTAGTTGAATTCTTATTTAATTGATTAAATCTAATTGTCAAATTAAATGATATAGTTTTGAATAAAAGTTTGATTTAATAATTGATTAACCCATAAATCAGTTATTTTTAATTCAGAAATCAGTTAAGTTGAGGATAAATCACTTTATTTATTTAATTAATTCATAATTATCCATGCACATTCAAAGAGCAGTTAAACTTTAAATCAAAAAATCAATTCAAGTTGTTATCTTTTTGAAACTCAACATCTATTGTCAGTTAAAAGCTGGTCTAAACTTTTGATTTGAGTCAAAAAGTTGTTTTTGCATGATTTCACATGATTTTATGAGTTAATTAATTTTGATTTCTTGTTAACTCAAAAATCAACCTGAGTTTATCAAGAGTGATTTATGGCTTTTCTCAATGCATCCTCAGGCCCTGGATTTCTATAAAAACAAGGGTCAGCTCTTCACAAAAAAATCCTCGAATTTGCATCCTTACTCTGGCAAATTTGCATCTAAAGAATCAAGCTTTTGCGAATCAAGGCTATTGTGAGATTTTATCATTATTTTTGAGCATTCATAGCATTTAGCATATCATCTTAGGTCAATTTGCATATCACTTTCATTCATCTATATTAGATTCATATCAAGTTTTTCATCTTATTGCATTGAAAATCCCATAAAAAAGAGATTAATTTGCATTCATATTTCATTTCTTTCAATCATTTAAATCCTTCGTTTAGGTGTTGCATTGTCACTGATCTCAGTTTGAATCTGAGAATACATACTCGCATCTACTAGAAGGTAGTAAATCGCCTGGTTAGCTTAGTTTCATTTATTTGCAGATTTTGATTTTGCTAACCTCTAATGTTTTACTGAAGTATTGTGTCCACAGCTAGGTACAATTTTCACACACACATTTTTGGCGCCCACCGTGGGGCCCTGAAACGGGTTTTCATTTCTTTTTGATCAACTTTCTATCATTTTTCTTTTAAAATTGAAATTTTTATTTTTATTCCCATACATTTTTCGTACGACATTTGATAGATTGTCGTACCATGACCCCTTGTCTGTCATACAACAAATGACAATCTGAAGTCTCATGTGCTGACTATGTGTGAACTATCGTACGAGTTTTTGAAAAGTCATTTCAGCACTAACCCATTGTCATTTCATGCCCAAATAGTCGTACAAGCAGCAGTCCATTATCGTACACGAGTTTTGGTGCCAGAATTTCATTTTTTTAATAGCAGAATTGCAAAAATAGTCATTTCAAATTTGATTTCAAATTTTGACAACTAACCCTAACGATTGATATATGTTGTTTTTGATCTCTTTGCTTGTGGGATTGCTCAACTTAGCTAAAAATTAGGTAAAAATCTACGAAGCACGTTGCGAAGGAACTTAGGTATTCTACTACGATCTGATAACACTTCAATTTGGGATATAAAATGAACTGTCACGTGTCTAGCTTGAGTGTCTTTCCTTCTTTCATACAACAGACTTCAGTTTTGGGCTATAAAATGAACATAGATTTTCTTTTTGCATATCTATTACACATAGTAATTAGGCCCTATGAATACTATTTGCAGATGATCTTGAGAGAGTAGGCTTCATTCGCTTGTTTTGCATGTGAAGCTCTTCTTGACGATAGATCCCCTTGTAGATAGGGAGGTTACTGTGATTATCTCATGTTCTACTTGGTTTGGTCCTCAACTTTGATCGGTGCATTCTCTCTTGGTCCCCCTTAGAGAGCTCGGTAGACATTGTTGTTGACATCAAAAACCTTGGTGAGGTGATTTCAGTCTTAGCATGTCAAAGAATCTATCTGCTCTATTTGGGTAAAAATGATAAGGCTAGAGGATTATGCTCTACTCCCTTTTTGGGTAGTATCAGAAACTCAAATCCTTGGATCTGGACCAAGTCCCCATGTGGTATCTTTTGTGAGTCACCTTTAGAGAGGGTTAACTATAGTGGACATTCCCTTTATTGGGTCAACCATGTTGACGGAACCTCAAGCGATAATAGCCATTTTCATCATGGTAGCAACAGCCGCTATATAAATGTCTTTGTGGAAGAAATCTCCACAAGTGTGGTCTCTTGTTGGGCTATCAGATCTCCCTAGTAGCTCCTGATTGATTAAATTCTCAAACTGTGTCAAAACCTCGGTGCACCTAGATTGGAGTTCACCCTCTTGAGATCACAAAATTTGTAGAGTCAAACCATTACTAAAAACCCTAGTGAGGCCAATTTTTCATTTTCTAGGACTATGTGCGTTATTGAAAAACTTTTTGAGAACATACACAAGTAGCATTCCTAGGGATTAGCACAATAAGTCATTATTGTTTGTTCATGTGCAAGGTTGCTTTTTCCCTTGTTCATTGTTTTAAGATGATTGCTTTCCTCCCTTACTTGTTGTTCTACGTGCTTGATATCTACTTGGTTACTTGAAATGAATGAACCTGAGATGAACTATTACACAGCTATTCAAACCTGGATAGAAAAATTTGCAAACAATTTGAAATCAAAAAATTGAAAAAAAATTTGCAAAACTGAAGCAAAAATCCTTTCTCGAGTCAAAATTCATCTTGTAATCTCAGAAAGTCATATGATTTTTCTCAAGAGTCATTTCAAAACCCCCAGATTGTCGTACGGGAGCCTATACATTGTCGTATGAGTTTTGTCTAAAAAGTCAAGAAAAATCAAAACTTGGTGTCAATTTTCATATGAGTTTTTCAACTGTCGTGCCAGAGCCAACCTAGACTCGTACGAGCCTAGAGAAACTCATATCAAAATTTTCAAAAGTTGTCAAAAAACCCAGAATTTGTCAAAAATTCAATTTTTACAGCCTACTTCCAGATTCTGTCAAAAAATTCACTATGTCAAGAACATAGCAGAAACTAGAAGAAATCCAATCTATTTACCTAAAAGTGGTCTCTTTAGTTTGATCCAGCCTTCTGATCTATTGATTTGAATCTTTTTCATCTTGTGTCAAAATCTTGTCAAAATTCACAATTCAATTCAATTCAATCCTCAAAATGGCTAAGTGTTGTGAGCTCATGTCCCCCATCTTTTGGGCACCTACCCATACAACTAGGGCACAATATCCTTCATTTATGTCCAATCCAATCTTGACAAGGTTGCGTCATTCGATCTTCTTGAATCAAGTCATTCCTCAATTGTCTTCATCTTGCTCTCTTGCTTCACCAAGGTTAATGGTGGAAAATAGAGCTTCATCACAAAGAAAAGAAAGAGAACAACCCAAACCCTCTTCAACGACATCCGTTGTGATTGTTGAAACCTTTCATCAACCCTATGACACTAATAAATTTGGAGAAGACACTCTTGGAAATCTTTTCTTGAAAGGTGGTTACGTCACCCCACCTGCATCAATCCACGCAGGTCATCAAACAACTCCACATCAATCAATCCCTGGTAGTTCTCTTAACAACACCATGTCTCAAGGAGGAGAAAACCAAGGATCCCAAGGACATCAATCTCAACATGGTGTGGATCAAGAACCCACACCTTCTGAAATTTCCTAATATCAAAATGATGATAACTTCAAGAGAATGATGAAGAATTTCTTGTGTGAAGACAGAGAGGCATACTTCCTAGAGTTAGCTCAATAAGGAGCTAAACCTCCTCCACACTTTAATGTCGAAGATATCATTACTCAAGAGGAAGAAACTCGTATCACAACTATGATGAAACAGATGCATGCCATGCAAGTGAAACTCAATAAACTCAAAAATGAGAAGGAACCTAAAGAGTTCTCCATGGAGGCTCTATGCCCTTTTCCATTTGATAAAGACTTGTACATGTCACCATTCTTGAAAATAGTGGAGATGCCTAAATATGAAAAATATGATGGAAACTCTAATCCCCAAGATCATGTTAGATAATTCCGTACTCAATCCATGGAGTTCATGCATGAACCAACCTACTTAATGTGTCTTTTCCCACAATCTCTGGGAGGATCATCCATTCATTGGTTCTCAAAAATGCCTCCAACCATCAAAACCTTTGAGGAGTTAATCAAGTTATTCTATCAACAATACTCCTACAACATCAAACATCCGGTCACTATGATCGACATTTGTAATCTAAAACAATACCTAGGAGAACCATTCTTGACTTTCCTCAAATGATGGAGGAAGAAGTTTTCTCTATATGCTAAATCCATTCCTGAAATGGAGAAGCTCAAAATCTTCATCAACAATCTTGTTCCGGAAATCAACTACCCTTTACAAATGCAATATCACACATACTTTGATAAGATGGTAGACAATGCAATCAAAATTGAGAAAGTCCTTGTGAAAAAAGGAGACATCACTTCAAAAAGAGAAGTATGAATCTAGATCTACTTCCAAAGATGAATAAAAATTGGAACAAGAATAAAGGCATCATCATAGATGGAATTGTTGATAATGTTCATCCCCCATCTAAGGCACCCGCTTTCAATGTCACTATTGGTACCCAAGCCATCAAAGCCTCCGAGGTAAAAGTGATAGAATCTAACAAGAAGCCATCTGACTATAAACCTTGGGCTATAGATCCTAAATGCAAGTTTACTCCTCTTGGAAAATCCTTAGATTCTACCATGAAGACTTTGTTGGCCAACAAAATCATCACATTGCCTGAGATCTGACCATTTGATCTTGAACCTAAACTGAAATGGTGGAAAGAGAATGATTTATGTGACTTCCATCACAATAAGGGTCATAAAACCAATAACTGTCAGTGCTTAAAGCATCTCATACAAGACAAAATTGATAATGGAGAAATTGTAATTGACAATCATAAAAGCAATAATGATCATACAACATTCATGGAACCATTTCCGAAGCATAATCAAGGAGATTCATCTTCTCAGCCTAATATGGGTGCTAAAGTCAATTACGCCTACTCTGGAAATAATGTTGTCATAAACATGGTTGAACCTTGCTTATCTAAACATTGCAATGTCATCACCATTGTAAGAAAAGATAGAGATAATCAATTAGCAAACGCAGTTACTCGATCACAAGCTCAGGCACATCTACAAGGACAAAACTTAGATTCATCAAATGTCCCTAAGATGCCTTTTAATCTTTCATCTACTTCTAAACAAAGGGCTGCCTCAAAATCAAATCCTAAAGACACAAGGCCTACATCTTACAGTATTGTCCAACAACTCTAGTATACCAATGCAAAAATATTCATGTTTGAGTTGCTTCAGATATCTCCCACTCATAGAGCCATTCTGGACAAAGCTCTTCTTAGATCCAATGTTCCTAACAACCTTGATTTAGACAGATTCCAGACTATGGTTGGTCATCTGACATCCCCATAGTATATCTCCTTTTCAGAGGAAGATGATAACTTATTGAGTAACCCGCATAACTAGCCCTTACACATTGAAGTCTTGATCCAAAACCATCGTGTCAAACGTGTGTTGATACATGGAGGCATTGGTCTCAACATTTGTTCTTACATCTTGATCACACAATTGGGATTATTAGAAGTTTTCATTGATCCTAAAAAGAAGATAACTATCAAGGCATATGATGAACAAGAAAGATCTTCCAAAGGAACAATTGTCTTACCCATCAGAATAGGTCCAGTTATCAGAGATATCACATGTCAAGTTCTTGATCTACCTTTGGCTTACAACATTCTTCTAGGGAGATCTTGGATACATGAAATGCAAGCTATTCCTTCCACATACCATCAATGTGTGAAATTTCCTTATGAAGGAGTAGAGGTAACGATTCCAGCTGACATATCTACAACTTGCAATGCATTGAAAAAAAGTGTTGACAAACTTGTTCCTAATAATAGAGAATCTTCCACTAAACAAATAGACATGGCACAAGAGGTCAAAATCAAAGACAATTGTATGGGATAATACATGATGGAACCAGTCTTATCTCTCACATATCTCCCATTGTCCCCAAAATCTTATGGACAACCTTCAGACAAAGTGAAACCCAATGCTAAAGATTCCCCCAATGCTAAAGATTCCCAAGTCATATTTAATGGAATCTTTGTCATAGAGCAAGTATCTAAACAAGATTTTGAGGAAGAAGAAGTCGTGCTTGCTTGGTTATACAAGGATGAGTCTCAATCCCACTTAGTCCAGAAATGTGACGCCACTTCAAGCAAAATTCCTTAGAATTCATATGGACCAAGAAATAAATTGATCACAAAAATGGGATAGATTGGAAAAGGACCTCTAGGACTACAAGGAAAAGGTCTCCTATCACCTCTTGACCATCGTGGCCACACAAACAAGAATACAACAAGTCTAGGTTTTCAGAGGAAGCCCTTTTATTTGAAAGGAATTTTTTCCCATGTGATAGAAAAAATAGAACCCAAGGAAAAAAAAAATGAAGAATAGAATGTCAATCCTAGTGACAGTGATTCAAATACCACATATGCTTTCCCCTTTGAACCTATTCCTTAAGATATCTTAGACATGCTTAAGGAGGAAGACGAGCCTAAAAGAATCAATGTAGTAGAAACACAAGAACCTACTACTGAAATCAAACAAGAGGAACCAATTGAAACTGCCACAATAGTTGAACGATTGGAGCAACATAGTGATTTTGAAATAGACACTCATGAGTATGAATTCTGCTCGGAATGTGAAGGCAATCCTACTTGGGGGATCCATCCCGACTTCACACATATTCTCAGATTTCCTAGAAGCATAGATGAGGAATCGAATGACTATGAATGGGAATTCATTCCAGAGGAAGATGAACTTATTATAGAAAAACATATTGACATTATTCACCAATATACACCTAAACCCAATGTGAGTCTAGAGCGAAATGATGAACTTAATGAGTCTAATCCACCTATGGCTGAAGTGGACTCCAATAATGATATTGAGCCTATTCACGAATTGAACATTTTAATTTTTAATATCACCTTCAAAATTGAGAGTCGGGTTAGGACCAATGATGATAGAGCCATATCCATAAATTCCATTTCCCAATCCTTCCCCACTTTGACTATCCAACATCCTGAACTTCTTGTCCAAACCTCCATGAATTCAAGCCAAGATATCTATACCTTTCCAAATGACTATGCCCTTTCTTGCTACCTCAATGCAGTGGAGCCCATGAGGACTTCCATCAATGAACCAAGTGTTAGCATGATGGAGTCAGATATCAAGTATCTTAGTCAAAAGAATAAGAATAAAAATAAAAAGAAAAGGAGTTATGAGGGTGAAAACCACTTTGTGGCAGCCTCAGAACCTACAAAAGTAAAAATAAAAGATGTATCCAAAGGTGAAAACCTCTCTGAGGAACCTAAGGATGAGATATTTGATGTCCTTTTGAGTCATTTATAGGACAGATCTCCAATACTGATTAAGCCCACTCAGTCTATCAACTTAGGAACAACAGAGGAACCACAATTGATCCATGTAGCACAATCCTTACCAGAGGAAGAAAAAAAATAATTTACTACTTTCCTAAAATAAAATAAGATCAAATTTGCATAGAAATATTTAGATATGCCAGGGTTGGATCCTGATCTTATAATGCACCATTTATCTATAGCTCTAGGAGTCAAACCTGTCAAGCAAAATTTGAGAAAGATGCATCCACATGTTGCACTCTTGGTCAAAGCTGAATTAGAGAAACTACTAAAAGACATATTTATCTAAGTTATTGATTATGCTGAATGAATCTCTAACATTGTTCCAGTATCAAAACTAGAAAAATCTATTAGAGTGTGCACGGATTTAAGAGATGTGAACAAAGCATGCCCTAAGGATTATTTTCCACTACCTAACATTGATATGATAGTGGACATGACTGCGGGCTTTGAGATGTATTCTTTAATGGATGTTTTTTTTGGATACAATCAAATAAAAATTCCTCCAGAGGATCAAGAGAAAACTACTTTCACATGTGTGTGGGATACATTTTGTTGGAATGACATGCCATTTGGTTTAAAGAATGTAGGTGCTACATATCAGAGAGCTATGATGTCTATTTTTCATGATATGATGCATTGAACTGTGGAGGATTATGTTGATGATACTTTGGCAAAATCTATGATAAGATCTAAGCACCTGAATGATTTGAGCAAAATACTCGATCGAATGGAGAAGTTTAGTCTCAGACTGAACCCTAAGAAATGTGCTTTTGGTGTCACTTATGGAAAGCTCCTAGGCTACATTGTTTCAAAGAAAGGAATTGAAGTAGATCCAGCAAAGCTTAAAGCTATCATGGAGATGCAACCTCCCAAGAATATTAGTCAAATGAGAATATTGCAAGGGAGAGTATAATCTATTAGATGCTTCATATCTCAGCTAGCGTACATCTCACAACCTTTTACAAAAACATTACACAAAGGTGTGACTTTTGCATGGAATGAGGAATGTGAAAAGAATTTTAACCATATCAAGCAGTATTTGGTGAATCCTCCTATTTTGATGCCTCTTATTCAAGGGAATCCATTGATCCTATATGTCTCTCCCATTGATACATCACTAGGGGCATTGCTAGCACAACATGATGAACACAAAAAGTAAAGAGCTATTTATTATATCAATAGAACATTGGTAGCATATGAGAAGAACTATTCAATGATTGAGAAATCTTGTCTAGCTATGATCTTTGCATCACATAAATTGAGACACTACATGTTAGCTCATACAACACAACTAATAGCTAAGATTGATCCACTAAAGTACCTACTAAGCAAAGCTGCCCTCACAGGTAGACTAGCTAAATGGGTGATGTTATTGAGTGAATTTGACATAGAATATGTTGAAAGGAAAGCTATCAAAGGAAAAATAATTATAGATTAGTTAGTTGATGCACCAATGTTTGATGATACACCATTACAGATGGAATTTCCTGATTCATCCATCATGAACATAACTTCTAGGACTTGGCGTCTCTTCTTTGATGGATCTTACACACAGAATGGATCTAGAGCAGGCATATTGTTCATCACATCTCAAGGATACTCAATACCTAAAGCATTCAAAATAAAGTTTCCTTGCACAAACAATATTGTTGAATATGAAGCTCTCCTTAATGGCATGAAGATAGAAATTGAGTGGAGGGTAACAGAGCTACACATTCATGGAGACTCCCAACTTGTAATACACCAAGTCAATGATGTGTACCAAAAAAAAGATGAGAAGTTGGTTCCATAAAAATGCATGGTAGATGATCTAAAGAAATAATTCATATCTATCACATTTGAATATATTCCTAGATTGGAGAACAAGGTTGTTGATGCTATGGAAACATTATCATCTTTACTACAACAACTTGAACATGAGCTACGCTATGAGTTCCTGGTGGAAGAGCTATCTTATCCTGCATATGATTCCCCTAAAATCTGCATGATCTACACTGTTGTAGGTCATGATTCATCTAGATATAAAAACCTTTTCTCCTATCTCCAAGATCAAATCATTCCTGATTCCTTCAACTGCCATGAGGAATGCTACCTTATCTACAACGCATCCTGGTATGTCATCATTGGTAATGATTTATACAAATAAGGTCTAGATGGTACACTCCTTTGATGTTTAGAACAGGAAGAATCTCAACGTGCATTGGAGGAATTCCGTGATGGTATATGTGGATCACATTCTAACGGTTTAACACTAGCTCGAAAAATTATTAGGGTTGGGTACTATTGGCTTGAAATGGAAAAAGAGGCTATCAAGTATGCTAAGAATTGTCAAAAATGTCAAGTACATGGAAACTTGATTCATGCACCAGGGAGAGATCTAATTCCCTTTACTACACAATGGCCTTTTCAACAGTGGGTGTTTGACCTTATTGGTACTATCTATCCACATTCTTCTAATGGACATACCCATATCATTACATCTACAAACTATTTCACAAAATGGGTAGAAGCAGTTCCTTTGACTCAAGCAACCAGCAAGCAAATTTCTATGTTCATTCTAAACTACATCATATGTCAGTACGGGATTCCACACTCTATAGTCACAAATAATGGTGGAAAATTCAAGAACAAAGACTTAGATGGTTTATGTGCTAAATTTAAGATAACACAACATTGGTCATCTATCTACTATCCTCAAGGGAATGGAAAAGAAGAGGCTTCTAACAAGAACTTATTGAAGATCTTGCACCATACAGTTAATAAAACAGGAAGAGACTGGCATCTCATGATCAATCTAGCTCTCTAGGCCTACAGAACAAGTATCATAACGTCCACTGGGGCTACACCATTCACTTTATTTTATGGATCTGAAGCGGTACTACCTATTGAGGTTGAAATCCCATCACTAAGAATCAAAATGCATGGTCTAGTAACTAATGAAGACTACAAAGTGTCTAGGTTACAAGAACTTGAACTACTAGATGAGCGCAGACAAGCAACATATGATCATCTCAGAGTATATCAGAAAAGAATGTTTAGAGGCTACAACAAGAAAGTCAGATGCGGAGAATTTTAGGATAGTCACATCAATCAAATCACTGGTTCATTGTTTCTATAGTTGACATCAAGAATCGTAATGTGATAGTTGACATCATCATGATTCTTGGTCAACCAGGACCTGAATCAACTTTTTCCAATCTTTCAATCAGTTTCTATCTCAGAATCGGTTTATCTCTTAAAACAATTTCAACATCAAAAACAAATTAATCTTTGAACCATTGTGCTTCGCACAGTGATTCAAAGAGGGGCAAAATGTAATACCCTAAAAATGGGCTATAGGTTCATTAACCTCCTAAATCGACAAATCGATTGAAATCGACATCAAAGTCCTAACCTAAGGCACATTTGCACATCAGTTCATCGAAAGCCTAATTGATTTTATCTTAATTCTGCATCGAGGAATATTCCTTGAATATTCCTAATTTATCTTAATTATCTTTAATTTAATAATTATTTGGCTATAAATCTCATTTATCCTAAAGTTGATTAATTGAATATGTTGAATAATTAATTAATTAATTTAATACTGCCACTTAATTATTTAATTAGATTTAATACTATTTATTCCTATTTTATGTTATTTAATTTCGACAATAAAATCAAATTTCTTAAAAATAATCAGTTAAATTTTATTTAATTGATTAAATCTAATTGTCAAATTAAATGATATAGTTTTGAATAAAATTTTGATTTAATAATTGATTAACCCATAAATTAGTTATTTGTAATTCAGAAATCAGTTAAGTTGAGGATAAATCACTTTATTTATTTAATTAATTAATAATTATCCATGCACATTTGAAGAGCAATTAAACTTTAAATCAGAAAATCAATTCAAGTTGTTATATTTTTTAAACTCAACATCTATTATGAGTTAAAAGCTTATCTAAACTTCTAATTTGAGTCAAAAAGTTGTTTTTGCATGATTTCGCATGATTTTATGAGTTAATTAATTCTAATTTCTTGTTAACTAAAAAATCAACCCGAGTTTATCAAGAGTGATTTATGGCTTTTCTCAATGCATCCTCAAGCCCTGGATTTCTATAAAAACAAGGGTCAGCTCTTCACAAAAAAATCCTCGAATTTGCATCCTTACTCTGGTGAATTTACATCTGAAGAATCAAGCTTTTGTGAATCAAGGCTATTGTGAGATTTTATCATTGTTTTTAAGAATTCATAGCATTTAGCATATCATCTTAGATCAATTTGCATATCACTTTCATTCATCTAGATTAGATTCATATCAAGTTTTTCATCTTATTGCATCGAAAATCACAAAAAAATAGATTAATCTGCATCCATATTTCATTGCTTTCAATCATTTAAATCCTTTGTTTAGGTGTTGCATTGTCACTGATCTCAGTCTGAATTTGAGAATACATACTCGCATCTACTAGAAGGCATAAAATGGCCTGGTTAGCTTAGTTTCATTTATTTGCAGATTTCAATTTTGCTAACCTCTAATGTTTTACTACAGGTGTTGTGTCCACAGCTAGGTACAATTTTCACACACACAACATCAATAGAGAACTAGGTGTGCATTGAGATCGAATGAGAGGGGAGATGATCATGATAGTATCGATGGTCCTCTTAGTGATTACTTCTTAAAAACTAGAAATCAAAATAAAAAAAAGAAATGATTGTCATTTATGCACCTTAATTGATAATGATTGATTTTTATATGGCAATGAATTTAATTATGTAGTATTGAATGTTCATAAATTTTATACTGTGTTAATGAATGTTATCGTGTGATAATTAATGAATGTTACATTTTATTAATATGTTAATGAATATTATCGTGTGACAATTAATGAATGTTACATTTTATTAATGGATGAAATAATGAATGAATATTAGATGTTAACGGTGAATTTAGAGTGATGTTAGAGGGGTGGAGCCAAATGAGCTTCCACCTTCACGTGGTTGGCCCTATTTAGTACAGAATATGAAACTATTCTCAAAACAAAGTGAAGCTCAATAAGATTGTTGCTTATATAGGGTCTCAAGTGTAGCCTTTATCCCACTCTCAACATTGCAAGGCTTCAAGTGGCATTCTGAGATTGGTTTCTCCATCTCCCACTGACATCTTGTCTTTCTCCTAAGAACTCTTACCGAGCTCTGATACATGGATGAGCAAAAGATGTCCCTTACAAGCTGCACATATATAATATGATAGATCTAGGGAATAAATATACTACAACATAGAATGAGTCAACTTGAATCTATAGTTTCTTCATTCACAATGAAAATTCAAATTAAAATCCATATTTTAGATTTAATATTCATATTCATCTTCATCACGATCATAGCCATCACGGTCAACATTTGGTTCAACTTCATCTGAACCACACTCCATGTCGGGTACCATTAGGCATGGAGTGTGGTCATACCCATGTTACCATAATAATGAGTTAGCCTATAAAATTATGAATAAAATACCTTGTGTATCATATTTATAATATTGTAGGTGCACCCAAGTCAAACCCATAGGAGAACAAAAGTAGAACCGAAACCCAGCCTCAAACAAAGAGCTAGATAACTTGGATTTTTCTAATTCAAGTTTATTTATGAATTCTTCTCCAATTCCAACCTAATTATTCCATATTTTCTTTTCCAATTTTCCTTCTTCCTCACTTCAAATTATGTTATGTTGTTATTTCCTTTTACTAATTGTGCTATTTCAAGGATCACCACCCATGACTTAGTTAAGAAGATGAATGATGTCAATGCCTTTATCACCAAGGAATCACCGCCTGCCATTAATGAATATTAATGATCATTGTTTCCTAAGGGTGATCATTGTTTGTGTATGCTGATCACCCAAGTCTTTGGCTGTGATTTACATGTCGTGAGGTTTGTCAGAAGTGGGGGTATGACATGCTTGTTGGATTATAACATATTGACACTTACACCATGAAGAACACAAATGATTAAACAGAAAGAGAGGACCAACTGAACCATCTTGTGGTCAATCTATATCACATTGAGAAACAATCTTAGGACTCAAGAATCAAAATAAGAAAACAATAAATGTGAAGCTTACATAGATAAACAAAAATTTAACTCTGGAAATTATTCAATCTGGCCAATTCACTTGTACTAAACTCAATGAATTCAAGATACATCAAATAGAAGAAAAGTTTCTTCAAGACCATGAATGATCAACAACATTCCATGATTATATTGAAAATATTTTACATAAGAAAAAAAAACACTAATATATATTATCATTAAGCCATAAAATATGTCTTTAAAGTTTAGAAACATCACAAAAACTTTCAAGAAACATAGTACTATCCAAAATGAATACCCTCCAAATGATTATGATTATGTTGATGTTGATGTCTATAATTTATTTCTAATGATTATGATGATGTTGATGTTGATGTCTATAATTTATTTCACTTACTAATGCTTTCCTAGATTAAATTTTGAATTGCCAAGTTGGAGAACGCTTTCAAAGTTTAGGGTATGTTCTACATGATACTCTTAGTTACAGCTCAAATGTAACTCAACATATTTTTGATGTTGGGAAACCCACTGCAAAAACTCATCCGCAAGTGAAATTTAATGCTATGAATCTTGGCATTGTTAATGTTATTACTTTTCCTCATGTTTCATATTTGTGAAAATGTTTCTAGGCACTATCTTCTTTTTCAATTCCTATATTTGTAGCTTTTTAGATCATTAACATAAGCATTACATGTCTTTGTTCAAATTTTATTCTAACACTACATTATATCTTATTCTTATTACAATGTTCTTTGTTGTGGGGCAGGAGGTCAATCTTCATTGTCTTCATTGTGGGGGATAGTGAATATTTCTCTGACTAATAGCAGATCTTCTTTAGTATCTTATAATAACATGCTAAATTGATAAAGGTGTTATGTGCATTTAATCTACCAATTAATAATAGATTAAGCATATTATTACTATGCTTAACGTTCTATTTAAATGCATTTAACACAAAAAAAAATTTACAAAATTGAACCAATGGCATGTTTATAACAAACGTCTCCAAACTGATTTCTTGCCCTTTTGATGGTTTCCAAGATGTGTTGAGGAGTTTGCTCCTTGTTTAATGTTAACTGTTCCTACATAATCCACTCATACAACAGTGAAATGCTATGTGGAAGGGATGGTTGATAGTGTTCCTCGAGGGAAGGGGAATTTGAAAGACTTTTTATCATTGTATTGTGTATTTCCAATGTGTTTGGATGCAGGGTAGACTAGGAGAATGAAAGATCGCTCATGGATTGCATGATAACCCAATTTTGAAGGGTCACTAGTTGAGGGGACAATCAACGTCCAGATGATTGGGCTATTGGAGGACCCTATTTCTTTATATTAATTTCTATTCAAATTGGATGCATGGATTTCTTGTGAATGATTAGATGTTATGTATCATGCAACTACATTCGTAAATCTGCATATACTTCTCCAGGGTTGTAAGCAACTGAGGGATCAAAATAGAGAAAATAAATCAAAATCGTTCTTTGTCCTATTTCCTTTTAACAAAGTCTCAACTATCACTAATACAATACATTTTATTCCCTAAGCTACCATTACAAATGGTGCCTAGCTAGAAGCTCACAGGCTGTCCATTTGATAACCACAATCAACATTTCAAAAAAATGGATATCCTTGAGCACAAGCACCAATAATATCAAATAATGGAGTTAAAGCACGGGCTAGGGCACAACACCAGTAGAATGTGGTCATTTCAATGAGCATCTCAAAAATATACAATGGCATCATTAAGCATGCCAGTAATATCAAAAAATGTGAATCCAAACATTTGAAAACCAATGGCATGTTTACAACAAAGGTCTAACAGAACTCCCAACAATTCTTAAACATACTTTATCTGATATGATGAATTCTTAAACAATTAAGGTTGGAGTAGACATATTTATCACACATTTTTTTGTGCGGTACAAGGAATATTTGGCTAGGTTAGATCTTCCTCCGTGCTAGTAGTCTACAGAATTGGACCTTTATTAACAATTCATCATATCAGATAACTAGTATGTTTAAGAATTGTTGGGACTGGTCCTTTGGCGTGTATTAAACAAAATAGAATTTTCAGCATATTATTATCATTCTATTTCTTTTTTGTAAACATGCCATTGGTTCAATTTTTTAACTTCACTGTTGTATGAGTGGATTGTGCAGGAACAGTTAACATTAAACAAGGAGAAACTCCTCAACACATCTTCAAAACCATTGAATTCAATAATAAATGAAACCTAACACCAACACTATTCCTTCCATTCACTTCTACCAAGAATAAAGCATTTAATACATTCAACATTACATATAATCATTAGACAGTTACATTTCTTGACTATGTAGAGGAACAATCACGACCAAAAAAGTCAAAAGTACTTTCACCCTTGCACAAGCTATTCCAAACTTCAAGTAAAATGATCAATATGCTATATGAAATCATTCATATTCATAGTAATGTTACAAGTAGTAGTTGTCATTGCACCAAAAGATCGACCTGTTAATGCCCGATACAACCACTAGACTTATAGAAGACACAGGAGGCAGTTAAGCCATGTCACAAATCCCGAGGGGAGCGCTGACCATTTTGCCAACAATCTCCCCCTTAGTGTTACCCAAGGGGATTCAAACCTATGACCAAGCTTTGATACCACTTGTTACAAGTAGTAGTTGTCGTTGCACCAAAAGATCGACCTGTTAATGCCCGATACAACCACTAGACTTATAAAAGACACAAGAAGCGGTTAAGCCATGTCACGAATCCCGAAGGGAGTGCTGACCATTTTTCCAACAAGTAACCATTCAAAGGATCATTTTTTCAATGAACCCTCTGACTGTACCCATGCGGAAGAGAAAGGAAACCTCAAAATAGAGAAAGGAAACTTAGTAAAATCAGTCTATGTCATTGTTTATGAGGGTACAGTCATGATAAGTGCCTCTTGAATGTCTCCAAACATGTAAGATTATCTTTAAATACTTTATTGATCTCTTCTAAACATTAACCAAATCAAACCTACATTTGAATCCACACATAATAACCCCAAAATGAAGGGTTTTGTATCCTTTAATGAATCCAAACATTTCAAAACCAATGGCATATTTACAACAAAGGTCTAATAGAACTCCCAACAATTCTTAAACATACTTTATCTGATATGATGAATTCTTAAACAATTAAGGTCAAATCATCCTTCGTGCTAGTAGTCTACAGAATTATACCTTTATTAACAATTCATCATATCAGATAAAGTATGTTTAAGAATTGTTGGGACTGGTCCTTTGGCGTGTATTAAACAGAATAGAATTTTTAGCATATTATTATCATTCTATTTCTTTGTTGTAAACATGTCATTGGTTCAGTTTTAATCTACTGGTGTCGTGCCCTAGCCCATGCTTTATCTCCATTATTTGATGTTATTGCTGCTTGTGCTCAAGGATATCGATTCACTATTTTCAAATGTTGACTGTGGTTATCAAATGGAAAAAATAGAAAAAAAAAATTAACATGAATTTTTTTTTACAAAACTAAACCAGTTGTATGAAATTGTCAATCACATAGCATTTCACTATTGTATAAGTGGATTGTGCAAGAAAAATTAACATTAAACAAGGAGAAAACTCCTCAATACATCTTGGAAACCATTGAATTCAATAATAAATGAAACCTAATACCAACACTATTCCTTCCATTCACTTCTACTAAGAATAAAGCATTTAATCCATTCAATATTACATATAATCATTAGACAGTTACATTTCCTGACTGTGTACAGGAACAATCACGACCAAAATGATCCAAAAATTTGAAAAGAGTGAATCGATATCCTTGAGCACAAGAACCAATAACATCAAATAATGGAGATAAAGCACAAGCTAGGGCACGACACCAGTAGAATGCAATCATTTCAATGAGCATTCATGATCAAATAAAATGCAATGCATTTGAAATTTGTGGTCAAATATGATGCCAGAGGCTCGAAAGACATTGCCCACCAAAGACACCAATCAAAGATGAAGAAATCACATACCTTCTCTCGCGCTCAACTTTCACGAAGGAAGATTTGATAGCCAAATCTTCCTTGTACCACACAAAGAACATGTCATTGGTTCAGTTTTGTAAAAAAAAAAATTGTGCAATTAGCAATTGGCAAATTAAATGTAGATACCACCTTTATCAGTTTAATTAGCATGTTATTATCATATCAGATAAAGTATGTTTAAGAATTGTTGGGACTGGTCCTTTGGCGTGTATTAAATAGAATAGAATTTTCAGCATATTATTATCATTCTATTTCTTTGTTCTAAACATGCCATTGGTTCAGTTTTGTAAATTTGTTTTTTGTGTTAAATGCATTTTTCGTGAGGAGGGGTCTTGTTTTGCGGAGATTGATGAAGATTGTAAAAACCAATTCATAAGGTACCAATCATGTTTTCTATTCACTTATATTTTTGGATTGGTAAATCTCCTTATAAGTTTCATGTCCTTTCTTTTGATTACTATGGATGAGATAAATATCTTACATTTAACATTTAACATTCAACTTCTTTACATTTTAGAACATGTAGTGTGTTTTTTGAGGATTTTACCAAATCAACTTTTAACATAAACTGAAAACACCAAACTGATATCTTGCCCTTTCAACTTGATAAAATATTTGCATTTGACTAATAACTACAAGTAATTGAATGATAAATCCACATACCTATATCTTTGTAAAATACCTAGAACATCAAAAAGATGGCTAAGTGGTTGTCGCCATGATTTTTATCTACTGAATATGGGGAAAAAAGCACCAAAAAGAATCGAATAGAAAACATGATTGGTCATTTCAGAGAGCATTCATGATAAAATAAAATGCAATGCCTTCTCTCACGCTCGATCAACTTTCACCCGCTCCTTTTCTCTACAATAGAAATAAAAATGATTTGGCAATTTCAAAATAGTGAATCGATATCCTTGAGCACAAGCACCAATAACATCAACTATTTTGATTTGTGGGTACCCTAATGTTGGCAAGAGTTCTTTTATTAATAAGATTACTCTGCAAGCTTGAAGAAGTGGTATATTTTGGCAAATGAAGACTAGAAAGATGATGATATTCCTGAGATCATGGATGGACACAATGTTGCAGACTTTATTGATCCAAATATCTTGCAAAGGCTTGAAGAAATAGAGAGGGAAGAAGGGCTTAGGATGGAAGCTAAGGGTGATGAGAATGATGAGATGGGGGAAGTGGAGTTTAATCATGATGAAAAGGAAGCTATGGTTGCAATTAGGAAGAAGAATAAGATGCTTATTATCAAACACAGATTGAAGTAGAGTACTGCAGAGAGCAGGCTACCATACCAAGGAAGTTTGACAAGATCAAGGAATATGGCTTAAATAGAATGGGAAGACATCTTTCTAGCCTGGGCCTGGATCCTTTGAAAATTGGGGTACATAGGATCCAGACCCAGGCTAGAAAGATGTCCTCCTTTCTATTGTGGATAGGCTTTGTTGCTGCAACAACTACAGACTGTGATGTAGATACCACAATAGCTGAGAAACATAAATGTAGGCATCATGGTCACAAATTTTTGGAGACACAACATAATTGAGTGGTATACCTAGACGATGCAAAGCAACCACTGCTCCTTTGGTTCTAAGTTGACACTACAGGATCCAAAAACCATAGATTCCTTATCTATGGTTTTTTAATCTCGTAGTGGAAACTCAGAACCAGGGGAGTAGTGGTTTCTTTGCATCGTCTGGGTATACCACTCAATTATGTTGTGTCTCCAAAAAAAAATTCAACCATGATGCATACATTTATGTTTCTCAGCTATTGTGTCCTAGGACCCCTTATGACCCTTTACAACCCTTTACGATCCCTAAGAATACATCTTAGAGGTCTTAAAATGTCATAAAGGGTCATAAGAGACTCCTAGGAGGGGCCAGATGAGCTTCCACCTTCATGTGGTTGGCCCTATTAAGTAGAGAATGTTAAAATATTCTCAAAACAAAGAGAAGCTGAATAATTTAAGGTCTCAGTCCACGAAGATGCTGACAAAATGATGGGAATCAATGATGGAGAGTTTTTACATTCTGAGAAGACGTATCTAGAAACTTTGGATACTATTTCTCATCCATGCACGAAATGTGCTAGTGATCATATAAAATTACTTTAGGCCTCCAATATTGATGAGCTGCACAAGTGTAAAAAAAATTTGCGAGACTAGGATCAATTATATTGGATACTTTGTAGTGTACATAAATGCAAGGTGGTGATTATTCTCGATGATTGACAGGTATAAGTCTTTCAGGCCTTACCCAATAGCTATAAGGACTAAAGGTAACACAGCTCGAGAGACCATCATAGTTGGTCTCTTTCTTCGGTCTATATTATTGACAAAATGTTTTACCTTTCATTAGCTCACCAAATTTGAGGATTTGAAAGAATTGAATAGAATATTTTCATGTATAACGTACATTATTTTAGTTTGACACTGAACAAATTTATATACTTCATGCACTTGTATACTACAAGGATGGCCATAAAGAAGAATCCCCTCCCATGGCTTCAGTAATGTAGGCCATGGGAGGAGATGCTTCTTTATCGTTGTCCTCATAGTCTACAAGTGTGTGAAGTAGATAAATTTTTGCAATGTCAACTTAAATAATCTATGTTATCATGAAAATATTCTATTAAATTCTTTCAAATCCCTGAATTTAATGAGCTAATGAAAGGTAAAACATTTTTTCAATAATATAGACCGAAGAAAGAGACAACCTATGATGGTCTCTTGAGCTTTCTTATTTTTAATGTGCATATCCATCACTTTTTTGACACTAAAGAAACTAATTTTGACAATGGTGCTATACATCTGACGGACTCTCCCATTGGAGTCTACTTCCCCCTATCACTTGGCCGATAGATATAATGTCAAAGATAATTGATTTAAATGGATAATTGCAACAAGAATGCTATACATCCGACGGGTATACCTATCAAAGATATACTACCATATCGTCTCTATTCTGACAGATCAAATGTTGAAGGTTTCTCCTTTTCAATAGATAGGTGCGACAGGAATGCTATAGCACCGATAGGTCTATCTATCAGACTATGGTTGCAGATCTGTCGCTATTCCAACAGTTATAATGTTAGAAATTACTTCTTTTTTATAGGTAATTGTGACAACCATGCCACATCTCTGATGGGTCTTCCTATCAGAGAATTATTGCCAACTCATCACTATTGCAACAGATATGTCCGATGGGACACTTGTACATAGGTCATCAGAGTTTCGATAGGTCAACCATAAGAAATATCGTAACAAATCTGGTATTCATGTCCCAGTTTCTGATGAAATAAGGTGTCGGCAAACCAATGTTTACCTCTTCTGTCATAATTTCCAACGCAAAAATGGGGACGAACACATATGTCAAAATTTTGACAAATAGGCATTGAAAATCTGACAAATGGCCATCGAAATTTTGCCTCAAATGTACTAGTGATCTCATGTTACAATGGCTCCATTACTTGTTATGGTAATCTTCAACCATGCATTTATTATGACTTATCATTGAAACTTACCATCTTCATATAGTTACATTTTACTCTATGTATTCTTGGACTATCTTATTGTTGTTCTCATTTGATATCTTTGTTGGAAATATAATATGGGAAAGTGAGATACTAGGAGGGGGGTGAATCAGTAATCCACAATACTTCTCAATTTTGAAACTAATTCCACATGCATGCCATAAACATAAATTTCAATACTAAAATGTATCTAAAATTATAAACTCAGCCATCAAATGAAACACATAACACATAAATTTGGTAACCTAGAAACCCTTGAAAGGTAAAAAAGGGGTGGGGATGACATCCAAAAATCTTCACTACTGCAATATTAAAGTGTGCATGTTGTTAGGAATAATAGTCCACCAACACAAATGAGAGGGGGGGTGAATTGGTTGTGAGACAGATTATTAAACTTTGAACTTTGAGTAGAAACTACACCAAATCAAATGAAAACATAGTAAATGCCAACACAATAACACAATATTTTGTTGTCGAGGAAACCCTGTTAAAGGTAAAACCCCAGTGGGAATTATCACCCACAAATGATGTACTAAGAGTATTATATCCCTGTTAAAAGATCTAGCCCTATTAGGAGCTTATTAAAACATTAGAGTACACAGTCCCTATTAAAGGACAAACCCTGTTAGAAGTCAAAGAAAAGAGTAGGATCACTGCCCAAAGAAGGTTATGTCCACCTCCAAAACTCAATGTTCACAATACAAGTGTATGTAAGGAAATGCACAATCCTTGTGAACTATCTAATAGAAAGTGTCTTTTCCTGATTTGTTCCAATGAAGTATATAAACTATCCTCTACTCTACATCTAACAAATACAAGCTTGCAGCTTTCATAATCCTCTTTTACATATCCCTTTCATACTACACATCTTTTCAAAAGAAAATATCTTACATAAATACCCTATTACAAATAAATGATTAGGTCGGCCAATTGGGCTTTCCTAATATACAAATAATTACATAACCCCTTGCTAAGATACACATGGTATCTATAAAAAGTATAAAACAATTATAATTCAATAATTAATGTCTAACATCTGTAATTCATGCTTGCTAATTAGAATACACACTACAATTCTAGAGTCAGCCCCAAATAGCTCTCCTCCAGAACACACACCACCGCTAACGTCATTATGCTTTCCAAAAATTGCTAAGATCACAAAACATTCCTTAACACATTATATGCCATTCCTTAAGCTCACATATATTGAATCCATATCACTTGTAAGATATACTCAAAACTCAGAGACTTACTCTATCAACTTCTACTATCATAGTCCAATAACCAGTCTTCACCAAATCTTCTATAGCTTAACCAATATGAATTATTACGACATGTGATCTTGGATATAAGATCACAACACTACCCTGTACATAAAATTATGTTCTCTCATTCTTAATCAATCGTACAGTATTCATACACTATAATAACCACTTTTTTTTCTTCATAGAAACATATGTTAACATCAGTGACAAAACACAAATGACAACAATATTGATTCCAACAACACTCAACAAGATAATGTGGTGATTAAACATATTAAATGCATCAAAAATATCCAACGATCTCCCCCTTTGGCATTGATGGAAACATATGGTAAAATCCATCAACCCAAGTCATCAAATCAAAAATACTCTCTCAGTACAACTTTCTCAAAATAGTGAACTCTTCTCCATAGAATTTCTCCCCATACAATAGGGATTTTCTCATAGTATCTTTCCCCCTTTGACAACAATGGAAAAGGGTGCCATAAGTTATCAACTATCTTCTATTTATTCTTTATTAACCAGTGTTGAATCACCCAAATGTATTTTTTAAACTTCCAACAATCACTCCCCTTGAGGAGTAGATCCATACATTAAGTCCAGAAAATGATAGAGATTTGAATACCTCTGGACTAATGCATCCCTACATCATTTAATTCTCACTCAGAGGGGCTTGCACCCCAAGCATACCTCTGAGATACTCAAAGGCATCTTTTGGCAATGGATTTGTAAAGATGTATGTTATTTGTTCCTTTGTGCTAATGTATTCCAACCTTATTTATTTCTCTACTACCTTGTCTCTCAAAAAGTGATACTTAATAGAAATATGCTTAGTTTTAGAATGCATCACACGATTCTTTGACATATTCATTATACTGGTGTTATCACAATGGATAACCACAGGTTCAACAAAAGTTATGCCAATGTCTTTCAGCATTTATTTCATCTAAACAATTTGAGTGCAATTAATAGTAGCAACAACATACTCAGATTGAGCTATACAATCTTTCTTTTTACTTAACCATGAAACCAACCTTTTCCCAAGGAAAAATGCACCTCCACTAGTACTCTTTCTATCATCAATGTTTCCTTCCCAGTCAGCATTAGTATAAGCATGTAATTCAAATTCATCATTTTTACCATACCATAACCCATATTCCATTGTTCCTTCTAGGAATCTAAATATCCTCTTTACAACAACCATGTGTATCTCTTTAGGATCTACCTGATACCTAGCCACAATTACAACAACATTAGCAATATCTGGTCTGGAGTGAGTTAGATATTTTAATCCTCCAACCATTGATCTATACTTGGTTTGAAAAACACTCTTGGTCTCATCATTATTTGTTAGTTTATATCCAATCACCATGGGTGTACCAATAGGTTTACAGTCTTCCGTTCCAAACTTTTTCAATATTTCTTTAAGACACTTAGTCTGAGAAATGAAATTGTCATTTTTTCTTTGATTTATTTGCATTCCAAGAAAGAATTTCATCTCACCTATCATGGAAATCTCAAATTCATTCTCCATTTCTTTAGATAACTCTTTACACATCTCATCATTTCCTCCAAAAATAATGTCATCAACAAAAACTTCTATTATCAAAATTCCATCTTGACTAGTTCTTAAGTACAAATTATTGTCAGCATTACCTTTTCTTAATCTAAGGTGAAGTAATTACTTGTTTAACCTTTCATACCAAGCCCTTAGTTCTTGCTTCAATCCATACAATGCCTTTTTCAACTTGAAACCCATGTCTTCATCTTCAGTCAAAGGAAATCCATTAGGTTGTTCTATGTATACCTCCTCTTCAAGATCCCCATTTAAAAATGCATATTTTACTTCCATCTGATATACCTTGAAGTCTTTATGTGCAGCATAGGCCAGAAATAGTCTCACAACTTCTAACCTAGCAACAGGATCAAATGTCTCTTCAAAATCTATGTCATCTTGTTGTGAATAGCCTTTGCATACCAATCTTGTTTTGTTTCTTACAACAATTCCTTCTTCATTCATTTTGTTTCTGAACACCCACTTAGTTCCTATTACATTTTTGTCTTTAGGTTTAGGAACCAATTCACAAGTGTTATTTTTGTTTATCTGATCTAACTCTTCCTGCATAGCTTTGATCCAAGATTCATCTCTACCAGCTTCATTAGTAGTCTTTGGTTCAACTTGAGAAATCAAACAAATTTCTTCCCTTATCTTTGATCTAGTCATCATTCCTTGATTTGCATTACCAATAATTTGATTTTTAGGATGGTTTTTCTTAACATACCTTGGAGTCTTAGGAGTCTTAGTAAATTCATTTTTGTCATCATCACAAATCTCTTTCCCATAGTCAATCTCAATATGTTCTTCTTCTTGTGTAGTAACATCTTCCTTGATTTCTTTATTCTGATAACAATCATACATTCTCTCTTGTATCTAAAACTTTTCATATATCTTCACATTATTTATTTCAATCATCTTTCTCAATCTCAGGTTAAAACATTTGTAATCTTTGATTTTAGTAGAATAACCAAGAAATATTCCTTCATCACTTCTAGCATCAAATTTCCCTATTTCATCATCTCTTTTGATATAGCATTTACTTCCAAATATTCTAAAGTATTTTATAGTAGGAGTATGATTAAACCACAGTTCATAAGGAGTCTTACTTGTACCTTCTCTGATTTGAATTATTTTTAATGTGTATACGGTTGTCCCAATAGCTTCTCTCTAATGTACATGAGATACATTTCCTTCTAGCAACATTGTCCTTGCAGCATCCAATATTGGTATGTTTCTTCGCTCTACTATCCCATTTTGTTGTGGAGTCCTAGGAGCAAATGTATGTCTTTGTATTCTGTGCTCTTCAAAATATGAATTGAATAGATCTAAAGTAAATTCTCCACCTCTTTCTAATCTCAAACACTTTATCTTTAGGCTTGATTCCTTCTCTACTTTTGCTTTGAATAACTTGAATTTGTGAAATGCTTCTAATTTCTCTTTCAAGTAAGTAATCCAAATCATTATAGAAAAGTCATCAACAAAAAGTATAAAGTACATTTCACCATAGTATGATCTTGTCCTTGTAGGTCCATATAGGTCTATATGTACCAGATCCAACTTTTCTTTTGTTGAATATGATTTTCTCTTATAACTACTTCTAGTCTATTTTCCCATAACACACTCTCTACACATAGTGTTAGATGGTTTTACAATTTTAGGTAGGTCTCTCACTACATTAGCCATGCTTGCTTTCACAATATTATCAAAATTGACATGAAAAAACCTTATGTGCCATAACCAACTATTATTTATCTTTGCAACAAAAAAAGAAGCTTCAGATGTATTTAACTCAAATACATTACCTCTAGATTTAGTACCAGTTGCAATCAATTTTTTTGTCTTAATTCTGATAAAACATTTCCAATCAATGAATTTAAATTGATAATTTTTGTCCATCATTTGTCCAACACTCAACAAGTTATCCTTAATTCCATCAACAAGTAGTACATTATCAGTATAAATCTTTCAATCCAAGGAAATAGATCCTATTCCAATGATAAGCTTAGGAACATTGTCTCCAAATCTTACAATACCAACATCATACTTATTTAGTTCAACAAACTTGTTTTTATCTCCACTCATATGATGTGAGCAACCACTATCTATAACCCATTTATATTTCTTATCAACATGTGATACTAAATCTTTTTCCTCATGTAATGGTTTTTCATCTTTGATAGAAATAAATCCAATATCTGCATCATCAAAAGTACCTTCACTAGCATAATAACATTCCTTTTCTTTTGAATACTTAGGTTTAAAAAACTTTGGTTTGTGCTTAGGAACTCTTGAAGGACATCTTGATTCAAGGGTAACTTTCCTTCAAATTTACCCTTACCTCTCTTTTCTCTTCTAGCAATCAGGGCAACAAGTTCATCTATCTTTCTTTCTTCTTCTTGTATCAATTCCCATTCATCAGCATACTCACCAAGCTCTTCTTTTATATTATTAATGTTGGTGCTCGCAATTCTAGATAATGTCTTTTTGTGTGTATATGCCTTAAATGTTGTTTCAACTCTAGGTAAAGAATCTCTTATCTCTACAGCCTCAAAGGTAGTTAGCTTTGTAATCAACATCTCTCTAGTAAAGTTTGGAGTCAAAGGTATAATCTCTTCTATAGCCTAAAATTTGGTCTTGTAAACAGGTGTCAATGATCTAAGGATCTTTGCAATGACTTCTTCCTCTTCATAAGTGCCTCCAAAATTTTCAATTCCAATCATGTTGATGTAATCTCTATAACTCTTTGTAGATAAGCCCTAATGTTTTCATCATCTTTCATTTTCAACTTCTCCATCCTTATTTTCCAGTTCTGTAACTTTTCTTGCTTAGTAAATTTGTCTCCTTCATACAATGCTTCTAATCTTGCCCAAATTTTGTGTGTTGTGTTGGAAATGTGGCTAAGTAGGATATCAGAATGTTGTCATTATGGCAACATATACTCAACGTGAAGATAGCATAATAGTTGGAAGCAGTCTTGTATAAGCGCACTATAAAATTGTCTAAGTACAATAGTATTTACAAGTCTAATTGGTAATAGTTTTGATTAGCAATGTTCACATAAGAAGGTTTAGTGCATGTGTACTTGAACATGGATCATTTTATGTATATCAAAGCCACATATGAGAGTGCAAGTTTGTACAACATGCACGGAAAAAGATATTAAAGATTTATAGAGACAATGTTGAGCCAACCTGAACAGAGCAGAAGATAGAATATGATCGCAATAAGTTAATGGATTATTTTTTTTATCAAAATAATGACTTAACCTTGTAGGGACAACATCCTAGATTTTTACCCTAAGGAAGCATGAATTGATTTAATATTTTGAGAAGATTTTGTGTATTGTAAGCTAACTGGAAGTTATTAATTGTAATAACTTGTATATATGTAAGAATTATGTAATGTGAAATGTACACATGATAAATATAGCAATTGTAATAAGTTGACATATGATGTGAAGTTGTATATTGTAAGAAGGAAGGAAGAAATATTTGTATGTGAAAGAAAAGAGCCTACAAAGCTACATCAAAATAGAAAAATGATTTAGCAGTAGTAAAAGGTTTTGTATTTTACCTTTGTATCAGAAGCTATTATTGTATATTGAATGTTTGGGTAGTGAGCTCATCTTGCAAACATTTATTTTTTAATAGAAACTCCTAATAGGGTTGAGGCTTCTAACAAGGCCTAGAGTCCTTTAACCAGGACAGAGACACTATATGTATGTAACAGACTCCTAACAGGGTCAACATCCTTAACAAGATATCTTTTGATTAGTGGATCAGTTGTGGGTATCATCCCCACCAGGGTTTTCCCTTGGCTAAGGTTTCCTTGAGAACAAACATAGTGTTATGAGTTCATTTTCTTAATTTCTATGCTTGTTATTCAGTTTACTTAGTTTAGTTTCTTATGCAAGCTTCAAGTTAATTTGTTATATCCATAATTGGGCAAAAGTAAAATTTTGTGAAATACTAATTCCCCCCCCCCTGTATTTCCTATTTCTAAAAATTGGTATCAGAGCTTAGTTACTCAGAACAAAGTTATTCAAAGAAATCCTAACATCTTGAGTAAGATCTCTATGGATATGGATCAATTGTACAAGAATCTTGAAGAAGCTCTTGAACAGATTGATATTCTTAATGAACAAAGAGATACTCTAAAAGAAAAATATGATGATGCAAAAAACTACATTGAGAAACTAAAAGAAAAGATGGAAAATCTGAAATCAAAGAAAGAACCTACAATTCAAGTCAAGGACTGTGATGAAGTTTCAAAACTGAAGAAAGAAAATGAGATACTTAAACATGAGTTAAAGATTATAGATTTGAAGTTAAACCTGAAAGATGAAAATAGAAAAGATGAATCAAAATCTAAAATCTGAGAATGCTAATATGAAATCTGAACTTACCAAAGTCAAATCTGAACTTGAGAAAACAAAATTACAGTATGTTGAACTTGAGAAGTACAATACAATTATGAAAGGAGAACTAACTCGGTCTAAACAACATCTTGAGAAACTGTATTCCAATAGTGAAAAGATTGATGAAAAAATGTCTTATTAGAAACCATCTTATGATAAAACTGCTCTTGGATATCTTGAAGATAAGTTCCCTAAGAAGATTGAGGAATGTAAAGAACCAGATCCGAAACACTTTGAGAGAAAAGATGAAAAGAAGCCTGATAATGCTAACAAATATGAAGATATACCTAATCCACCTAAAGAAGATGAACCACCTAAAGATATGTGAAGAGAATTCAAAGGTAGATTTTTTTCATGCAATTATTTTGGACACATGAACAAAGATTGTACAAGTAAGCAATTTAAACCTATCTCTGGTTATTGTTATGATTTTCATGGTTTTGGACATAGAGCTATTCATTGTAAGAAACCTAGATTTAATGATAAAAATGGTAGTAGAATGTTTAGAGATACTAACCCTACAGATAAAAGACCTATTGGAAACATGAACAAAAGGAATAGAGTTGTGTGTTATAGATGCAACAAGATTGGACATATTGCCAAAAATTGCAGATCACAAATTAGTCAGATAGGACAGAGATATGGAAACAATGGAGTACTTTTTCAGATATGCAAAAATTTTGATCACACAATGAGATTTTGCAGAATGAACATGAGAAACCCTTATCCTAGAAACTATACAAGGAGAAATGTGAGCACAAAAAATAGTCAGAGAGGATGTTGTAGTAACTTGGAAGAAGTTGAATTTGTTAAAGCCATAGATCAAGCAAGCACACTCAGTATACCAGGAAACCAGACAAGTGAAGTACCTGATAGTAAGTGTGAGTCATTTCTAAATTCATCTCAAAGCACCTAAGTATTTATTTCATGAATTATGTATTAGAGTGAAGTTAATATGAGCTAGTATATGATATAATAAAGCTATGGTTAATAGAGCATGAATTTATGAATATGTATGCAAGTACACGAAGAGAATGAAGTTTTGCAAGTAACCAGGAATGACTTTTTGGCATGAAGCACTAAAGAAATTTAATGCGATGTCAGAATATTGAAATATTTGAAGGATAAAAGTTGATGATCAATATTAGTTGATCATTCAAGTGATCACAAGTGATAAAGAGAGCTAGCTAGTGGAGATTAAGAGCATTTTGTAGGATTTGGAGATGGATTTCTTGCCAGATCTACGCAAAGCCCTAAATCATGATTATGAGGTATTTTGCTAAGTATTCACTATCAAAGAAGTTGTATTTTTATAGAATCATGGATACATCACTAGTTCACCACATCAAAGATTCAGTCAGACCTAGAATTAAAAAGGAACCTTTGGAAGAAGACCCTAGTTTAGCCTTGTCATCTATTCCAGACAGAGTTTTGCATTTGAAAGATGTAAGAGGTTATCTGAAATGTAAGTTTGAGACCATAGGAGATGGTAGACTAATCATGGAATATGATAAGATCTATAAACAGGATATGTCATACAAAGAAGGGTTTGATTATTTGAGTGAGATTGATGTTATCAAGTATACACTTCACTGTGAATTTTAGAATGATGAATGGACAAAGATAATTTTCAGAAAAATTCATAATGGAAAGTTTTGGTTAGATGACAGAGTCATAGACATAACCGTAGACCTTATTCATGAGGTAACTAGTTTATCTAATTCAGGAGTGATTCCTTTAAATGAGAAGAATGTCAATAAAATAGTGTTAGACAACACCAAATTGTCATACAATAGAAGAGGAATTGTTATAAGTAAGATTGAATAGGATGATGTTAGATATGTATGAAAAATTTTGACTTCAAAGCTTTGTGCAAGTTCTAGAGAACATGATATGGAAGTTGGCACGGTACATGCAGCTTATCTTATGTGTGTAGAGAAAATACAAGTAGATATGTGTGAAATTATGAGAATTGAGTTGACAAAAAATCTTGAGAACATCAGAAAGACCAAGAATTCACAATTTAGATTTTCATCTCTGATCACATACATATAGGATTTGACTAGAATGACAATAGAAATTCTATGGATATAATCAACAAAGTGTACCTGAGACACCCTATTGACAAAGTAAATGAAAGTGCTACTTTAGTAATTAAAACCTTTCAGAATGAAATGAAGAAAAGATCAAGGATTCCACCATCTATTGTGGAAAAGTACAAAGATGAGATATGTTTTTTGCTTGATGCAGACTTTACATATGTTGAAGCAATTGAGCCAAGAGTAGAATTTGTAGACCCTCTTGAATATGAAGTTGCAAAAGTTGAGATTGAAAGTTATGTGAGAAGATTACTTAAGAGTAATTTGGATGCTAAGTGTCCTATATTTAGGGCACATGAAGAGAACTTCAATTATGCACAATCATCACAAGCACCAAAAATGGAAAAGAAAAGATTTGATCTTACAATCAAGAAAATATTGAAAGATACAGGTATGACAAAACATGAGTTTGTCAATGCGAAGTAGAAAATAGTAGCAATCAGGAACATTGGACAAAAATAAGTACTATCAGTTCCACCCTTGACATCTCTTGCAGCCCCTACTAAAGAAATTTGGGACATAGATGAAGAAATTGAAGAAGTGGAAGTACACGAAGTAAGGAAATCCACAAGATCCTCCTCCACCACACCGACCAAGAGAGATAAAGAAATGGCAAGTGAACCAGGTAAAATATAGGAAACTATCTTTACCCCAATTCAAAGGAAAACATCAGTAGCTAAGGCAGATGAAGAGGCATGAAGCAGCAAAAACAAATGGAAGCCCAAAATAGATAAAGTGAACCCTTTAATCATAAATGAAGGTGATTTCACTAAGTTAAAAAAATACTATGAAATGTATGATAACTTTGAGAAGTTGAAACTATAGAATAAATTTGTCAGACATATGATCCTTGCAGATAAGAAATTTGATGATATCAAAGGAAAGATCCCTGACAATCTTTATGAGAAATTGGTAAACAAGAATAAGAGAGCCACAAAAGAAGATAATGGAATAAGAGAAAGATTTGTAAGAAAGCTATGTGAAATAAAAGATGAAGAAAATTTCAAGGAAATTATGAAGAATCTAAGTACTCATCTAAGGAAGAAAAGAATAACAATACTGATAATGGGAGGAAACTATGAGGAGATTAACAAAGAAACAGAGGAAGCGGTTGTGAAGGTAATGACCTCTAGACCAGGTGATCAAATTAGTGAGTCTGATCAAGCGATTGAAGTAGAATATAAGATTGAACCATCACCAACACTGCCACCCTCCATCAACATTGAAGATGAATCTATGAACATTGAAGGAACAAATATCACCCTAGATAGTGAAGAAAATCCCTTCAATGACCAAGAAGCCAATGTTGGCAATTTGACATAAAATCATGAGCAAAAAGACACAGAAAAGAATGATGAAGAAGAGGTTGAAACAAGAAAGGAAGGAGGAAAAGAGGAAACACAGACTGATATAGCAGAAGAAGAGCATGCAGTTCTACAGGAACAATCAGTGATCATTCCTAAACCTAAAAACACAGTAGAAACATCACAAAAACCATAGTTTGAATCAGTGTTTGCAAGCTTAGGACAAGAAGTGGATGATGATGATCAAATGGATTTGATCTCATCTTTGAACAAGATTATTAGAAAGAACAAAAAGGTAAAAATCTTGGAAGGAGCACTACTTGAGGTAACATGTAAACTTCATAGTATAATATCAAGTTAAGTTAGTGAGGGTGATCCCCAAGAAAAATAAAAAGAGGTTATGAAATCCTTTGACATGGAATTCACAAACCTATCTGATATTGCAACAGTAAAAGCCCAAGCAGCCCATGGTGCACAAATATTTCAAGTTGTATGCCAGAATATAAGAAATGACCCAGACAACTTGGATATATATATAAAAGAGTTGAGAAGATTCATAGAGAGAGGGAAAGCACTGTACATTCAGTGTACACAATCCTAGAGCCACACATCTGAAATATCAAAGAAGCTAAAGATCAAAGAAGGAGAACTACAAGTTGCAGTAAACATTTTACAAAGCCCTAATGCGAAGATCTCAAAAATTGAGAGGAAAACAAGCAAGATTTTTGATGATATGAGACTTCTGAATGATGAGAAGGAGAAGAAATTAAAAATATTCTCTCTACTCATAGAGCATATATCACTGAATATCAATA
This sequence comes from Chamaecyparis obtusa, assembly GCA_027943335.1. Taxonomy (NCBI): domain Eukaryota; kingdom Viridiplantae; phylum Streptophyta; class Pinopsida; order Cupressales; family Cupressaceae; genus Chamaecyparis; species Chamaecyparis obtusa. Next base: position 2,636,969 of record BSBK01000756.1, read on the forward strand.
TTTTAAAGAATCAATTGGAAGAATGTCTTTCTTCGAAGACATCTTATGGAAAATTTGCTTATGCAAATCTTAAGATAGTTGAAATTGCATCCTTTAGCCTATGTGCATTGCGCAATGTTTTGGATGAAATGAAGAAATAATAGGATAAGGAGATAGAGAGCTTGAAAGTAAATTTTGAAGATTGTGTCGCAAGCCTTTCGGCCTTGCAATATTGAAATCATGAGGTATAACAGTTTTTGATACATCATTTTTTTGACACCTTTGTCATTGTTGTCAAAGGGGGAGTAGTATAAGTTGAAAATTGTATGTATAGAATGAAGTATACTTTTAGGGGGAGTATAAATATTTTGGATAAATAAGTATTTTGGAGAAATAAGTAGTTATGTAAGATCCACATTTTTGTATGGCCACAATTTTGTAATTTATGTTTTTGGGAATTACCCAATTTTCCCATATGTTGCCACCAATGACAAAGGGGGAGATAGTTGGAAATTTGGCTAAGTAGGATATCATAATTTTGTCATTATGGAAACATATACTCAACATGAAGATATCATAATAGTTGGAAGCAGTCTTGTATAAGCGCACTAGAAAATTATCTAAGTACAACAATATTTACCAGTCTAATCGGAGATAGTTTTGATTAGCGATGTTCAAAGAAGAAGGTTCAGTACATGCGCACTTGAACATGGATCATTATATGTATATCAAAGCCACATATGAGAGTGCAAGTTTGTATGGCATGTACGGAAGAAGATATTAAAGATTTAGAAAGACAGTGTTGAGTTGACCTGAACAGACAAGAAGATGGAATATGATCAAAATAAGTTAAGGGGTTGTTTTGTTTATCAAAATAATGACTTAACTGTGTTGGGACGACATCCTAGATGTTAACCCTAAGGCAACATAAATTGATTTTATATTTTGAGAAGAGTTTATGTATTGTAAGAAGACTGGAAGTTATTAATTGTAATAACTTGTATATATGTAAGAATTATGTAATGTGAAATGTACACATGATACATATAGAAATTTTAATAAGTTGACATATGATGTGAAGTTGTATATTGTAAGAAGGAAAAAATAAATATATGTTTGTGAAAGTGAATAGCCTACAAAGCTACATCATAATAGAAAAGAGATTCAACAACAATAAAAGGTTTTGTATTTTACCTTTGTATCAGAAGCTATTATTGTATATTGCATGTTTAGGAAGTGAGCTCATCTTGCAAACATTTATTTTGTAATAGAAACTCCTAACAGGTTTGAGGCTTCTAACAAGGCCTAGAGTCCTTTAATTAGGATAGAGACACTATATGTATGTAACAGACTCCTAATAGGGTCAATGTCCTTAACCAGATATCTTTTGATTAGTGGATTAGTTGTGGGTATCATCCCCACCAAATTTTTCCCTTGGTTGGGGTTTCCTCGAGAACAAACATGGTGTTATGAGCTCATTTGCTTTATTTTCTTTAGTGTTCACCTTTTTAACAATATGAACCAATTGTTCCAGAATAGGTAAAGTCTCATTCACATCATGTATTTCAAAAAAGTCCACACATATACTCTTTATTTCATGTAGTACATGCTTATGTTGATGTTCTCTCCTGAATTCTTCTTGCTTGCTCTTCTTCTCCAAGAGATCTTGTAATATTTGCATTTGATCATTGGTCAAGTTATCAGTGTCCCACTTCAAAATCACTATAACTCCATCTAATGTTACCTATGTGGTAGGAGACTTCTCCTTTTTCTTATGCACTTTATTTTTTGGTGTACTTCCACTCGGATGTTAGGAATAGTCCCAATAGATAATTGAGAGGGGGAGGTGAATCAGTTATCTACAAGTTTCAATTCTTTATCCAATTAAGTATATTTAAACATTAAGCATAAACACAATGAAATAACACTTGAACACAACACCAATATTTTGGTTACGGGGAAACCCAAATAGGTAAAAACCCTGGTGGGAATTAACACCCACTAATAAACTGCACTAGTGTATAATGATCCTTGTTAGAAGATCTTACAACCCTATTAGGAGTTGATATTTACAATGTAATAAGTACATTGACCTAGTCAAAGGTCATACCCTATTAGGATTCTTTTATAATTGACCCTATTAGGAGTGAGGACACACTGTCTGAGAGATCACTTCTCAAAGGGGTGAAGGGTGCAACCTTCTGAATAACATATACAAACTATATTTGTATCTTTGGTGAACTAGAAGGTACACCTTCTATCTTGATCAATTCCAATGAATAGAAAACTCTATCTTCTCTATCACATAGACCTCTTCTTGATGGCACAATACTTTGTACTCTCTGCTTTGCTCTAATCTTTCATCTCCATGCCATACTTCTAGCGATCACAAATGACCGACTATAAGTATCTTTCCTCTAAATGATATAATCAAGTCAGCCTATTAGAACCACCTTGAAATCATATTAGAGAAATAATAACACTCTCCAATAATATCTCAGTCATCTCTACTAAGCATGTAATACAAACTAGGACTTGTCCAAATCAATAAGTGTAGACGCATGCTACACACTGTCGGCTCTACCAAATTAACTGATACTTTCTCCTCAAGATGAATTACATCATGCACTCTTAACCAAACATTCTTAACTCTTCTCCAATCACTAATCCAAGAACATATACCAAAATGATAGGCACAACTCCTGTACCAATATAATATTTGTTAGCTCTTCTAGATAAACACAAGAAACTGCAACTGGTGAATAGAGACTGCATAACTTCACTTCTATTTCACATCAAACTATACATCCATGAATTTAACAACACTAACATGCCTACATCACATATCCAAATGCACAAGGCTCCATGATAACTATACGAACAATCACTCATAGAACACTGCATGTAACTCTATTAGGAACACTGCTGACACAAGCTGCTACATAACTATTTGTACTAACAATTAACCTCTATGTCCATGATATCATACTGATAACATGTCCATGCTACATATACTCAAAGCTTACTACATAAGTCTTCCATGCATGCTACTTACCATATGTTGTCATCAACGACAAACATACAGTCAGCACTGGCTTGCTAGAAAATCTCCAACAATTTCCCCCTTTGGCATTGATGGAAACATATGGAATGAAAAACACCACCAATCCAAATGAGCAATTATTTTATAACATTCTCCATTTTCTCGTCAAAACTCCCCCAAGGATGAATCCTCCATCTACTATAATATTATTCAACATTATCCATTTCCTCAACTGAATTGCTTCCATGACTGAATACTACTCCCCCTTGTTGCTATATATTACTCCTCCTTTATTTTGTATGTACTCCCCCTTTAATATTGTTTTTCATGACTATATACTACTCCCCCTTTGACATCAATGGAAAAGGGCACCAAACATTTAAGCACCAGTACTACTCCTGAAGTAGAGTAGTCAACCATCCATCAGTCACTAAGAATTTATGCTCTCTCCGCTTTCTCTAATCAGAATCAGGGAAGGGAATTACTCCCAACTTCTCCCTGAGATACTCAAAAGTATCCTTCGGTAAAGGCTTTGTGAATATGTCTACTAACTAATCTCTAGTACTCACATATTCCAACTTGACTTCTTTCTCTGTCACTTTCTCTCTTAGGAATTGATACTTTATCTCTATGTGTTTTGTCTTTGCATGCATCATAGGATTCTTTGACATGTTGATAGTACTAGTGTTATCAATGAATAACAATAGGATAACTAATCTGAATTCCAAAATCCTTTATCATCTGCTTGATCCAAAAAATTGTAGAATAATTCAAAGCTACTGCAACATACTCTACTTTTGTTGTTGACTAAGAAATACAATTCTTCTTCTTGCTTGTCCAAGTGACTAGTCTATCACCAAGAAAGACTACTCCTCCTGATGTACTCTTTCTATCATCCACGTATCCTACCTAATCTGCATCTGTATATACATGAATCTCAACATTCTCAAAATTAGGATACCATAGACCATAATCTATAGTGCCATTTAAATATCTAAATATTCTCCTTACTGCCATGAGGTGACTTTGTTTAGGCTATGTTGCAAATCTTCCAACTATGCCAACTACGTTAGAAGTATCAAGTCTAGATTGAGTAAGATATATGAGTTTACCAATCATAGACTTGTACAATGTTATATCTACTGCTAGAGAATTATCTTCTTTTGTAAGCTTGCATCCTATTATCATAGGTGTACCCACTGGCTTACAATCATCCATCTTGAACTTCTTCAATATCTCTTTCACATATTTAGATTGATTAATGAAAATACCTTTCTCTATCTGCTGCACATTTAATCCCAAAAAGTATTTGATAGGTCCAATCATACTCATCTCAAATTCACTATGCATTTCCTTAGCAAATTCTGCACTAAGTTTGTCATTACCCCCAAAGATAATGTCATCAACAAATATAGCTACAAGTAGTAAACCTTTAGATGTCTCTCTTATGAGTATAATACAATCTCCTACTCCTTTCTTGAATCCAATTTTTGTTAGATATCCATCAAGTCTCTCATACCAAGCTCTAGGGGCTTGCTTAAGTCCATAGAGGGCTTTCTTCAATCTACATATCATATCAAGCCTATCTGATAAGGTGAATCCTTTTGGCTGCTCAATGTATAATTTTTCCTTTAACTCTCCATTCAAAAATACTAACTTAACATCCATCTAATAAACTTTGAATTTTTTGCATGTTGCATAAGCTAGAAACAACTTAATGGCTTCTAATCTATTCACAAGTGTAAATGTGTCTGAATAATCAATACCTTCTCTTTGCACATATCCCTTACATACTAACCTTTCTTTATTCCTTACTACTGTACCATCTACATTCATCTTATTTCTGAATATCCACTTGGTCCCAATCATATTATTATCACTAGGTCTTGGGACCAGTACCCAAGTATCATTCTTAATTATCTGATCTAGTTCTTCTTGCATAGCATCATGCCAATCTAAATCATTACATGCATCTTCAACACTTAAAGGGTCAATCTGAGATAGTAAACATACCGCTTCATTACTTGCTAAACTCTTTCCTTTTGATCTTGTTGTGACTTTTCCACTCTAATCTCCAATGATGTCATCCTTAGAGTGATATCTAGATGTAAACTTTGGAACTTTAGGTGATACTGTCTCATCTTCCTTCTGAGTTTCTTCTTCACTTGTTTCAAGGTCATTGAATAATACATCAATATTGTCAAACATCTCTTCAACAACTATCTCACTAGTGGAAGGATTGGGTTCTTCTTCAATCATAGGTGCATAATCATGATATCTTTCTTGAACCATAAACTTTTCATCAATCTTAACATGAGCACTTTCGATGATCTTCTTCAATCTCAAGTTAAAACATCTATAAGCTTTGCTTTTAGTAGAGTAACCAAGGAAAACAACTTCATCACTTCTTACATCAAACTTGCCTATTGTTTCATCCCTCTTGATGTAGCACTTGCTTCCAAAGATTTTGAAGTATTTCACTGTGGGAACGTTACCAAACCATAGCTGATAAGGTGTCTTGTTCGCGCTAGGCCTCAATTGTATTCTATTGATGGTATAGACTATTGTATTGACCACATCTCTCCAATAGGTGTGTGAAAATTTCCCTTCAATCATGATGGTGTGCACTGTATCAAGGATGATCATATTCCTTCTCTCTGCAATCCCATTCTGTTAAGGGGTTCTAGGTGCACTCAACTGTCTCTTTATGCCATGTTCTTCGCACTACTCATAGAATCTATTAGAGGTGAATTCTCCTCCTCTATCTGATCTTAGACACTTTATCTTTAGTCCAAATTCATTCTCAACCTTAGCTTTGAATATTTTAAACTTCTCAAATTCTTATGACTTATCTTTCAAGAACACAACCCACATCATTCTAGAATAATCATCAACAAAAAAAATGAAATACCTTTCACCATAGTATGATCTTGTTTGAGTTGGTCCACATAGGTCTGTATGAATCATATCCAACTTGTTCTCTATTGAATTATGCTTGCTTCTGAATGAATTCCTCACATGCTTTCCCATCACACATTCCCTGCAGATAGTATCAACTGGCTTTTCTATGCTAGGTAGATCTCTTACTACCTTTATATTTCTTATCTTTAGTATGTTATCAAAATTGATATGACATAGTCTTTTATGCCATGGCCAATTGTCATCTTCTTTAGCAACAAAACAACTTGCTTCTAAATTAAGCTGAAAAAATTACCTTTAGTCTTTGAACCTGATGCAATCATTACACCATCCTTGTTGTTAATGATTCACCTCTTGTCTTTGAACCCCAACTGATAATCTTTGTCAAGCAACTACCTAATACTAAGAAGGTTATGCTGCAAACCATCTACATAAAGAAAATCATCAGTGTTGTTCTTTCCATCCAATGTAATATCTCCTCTACCAATGATAGGCTTAGGAGTTTTTTCTCTAAATCTAACCATGCCACCTTTGTATTTGTTCAAATGAACAAATCTATCTTTATCACTTGTTATGTGATGTGAAAAACCGCTATCTATAATCCAGTATGTCCTTACGTCTACTTGTGAAATCAATGCTAGCTCTTGTTCCTTTTTCTCATCTTCATGATCCATCTCATCAAACATCTTCTCCATAATAGAAATGAATCCAATTTCATCTTCAACTAAATCATCATCAAAAACTCTATCACCAGCATAGTAACATTCTTTTATATACTTAGGCTTGTATTTAGTTATGAATTTCTTAACTCTTGTAGGACACTTAGATGCAAAGTGACCAATCTTATTACATGAGAAACATTTGAATGATAACTGACCTTCATACTTTCCTTTTCCTTTTCTTTCTTTCGTAGTAATCATAGCAATAATATCATATATCTCTTTATCTTCATCTTCATCATCAAAATTACTAGAAGTGTTTAAAGATTTCTTACTATGGACTGATGCTTTGAAGGCTATCTCACTTTTAGGCTATGTCTTCAATCTTGAAATCTCAAAAGCTGAAATTTTTTTGATCAAGGTCTCTCTCTTGAAATTTTTTGTAAGTTCCATGGTCTTATCAAGGATGTTGACCTTGTTTTCATACTCTTTTGTAAGAGTAGTCATCAATTTATCCATAATGTCTTCCTCTGAGATCTCTCCACCATTGTTCCTGATTGCAGCAACTACAACATTAATCCTTTGGTTGTAAGCTCTGATGTCTTCTTCAAGTAGCATCTCTAATGCATTGTATCTTTTCTTCCATGTCTTTCTACGCACATTATTTTCATATGTATCTCCTTCAAACATGTCTTCTAGGTGCTTCCATATCTTGTAAGTTGTGTCTACTTTCTTTATCTCTGAAAACTCACTATCAGATAAGGCACTGATAAAGGCTTCTTTGGCTATTGCATTCTGATGGAACAATTCATTTTTCTTTCCAGTAGCATCTTCCTTTGCAAGATCTACTAGAGAGGGGATCTTAACTTCTTTGATAGCCACTTCAAAAGCAATGCACTACAAATGTATCACCATTTCGTTCTTCCAATCAAGATAGTTCTCTCCATCAAACTTAGGACTGTCTTTGTCTAAAGAATGTCATCTGATCAACCTCAAGCTATTAAAATTTCTCTCTGAGGCACTTAGCTCTGATATCAATTGTTAGTAATAGTCCCAAGAGATGACTGAGAGGGGGGGTGAATCAGTTATCTACAAGTTTCAATTCTTTATCCAATTAAGTATACTTAAACATTAAACATAAACACAATGAAAGAACACTTGAACACAACACCAATATTTTTGTTACAAAGAAACCCAAATAGGTAAAAATCTCGATGGAAATTAACACCCACTAATAAACTGCACTAGTGTATAATGATCCTTGTTAGAAGATCTTACAACCCTATTAGGAGTTGATCTTTACAATGCAATAAGTACAATGACCTGGTTAAAGATCAAACCCTATTAGGAGTCTTTTATGATTGACCTTTTTAGGAGTGAGGACGCACTGTCCGAGAGCTCACTTCTCAAAGGGGTGAAGGCTGCAATCTTCTAAATAATAGATACACACTATATCTGGATCTTTGGTGAACTATGAGGTAGACCTATTATCTTGATCAGTTCCAATGAATATCACACTCTATCTTCTCTATCACATAGACCTTCTCTTGATGGCACAATACTTCACACTCTCTGCTCTGCTCTAATCTTTCATCTGCATGCCATACTTCTAGCGATCACAAATGATCGGCTATAAGTATCTTTCCTCTAAATGATATAATCAAGTTAGCCTATTAGAACCACCTTGAAATCATATTAGAGAAACAATAACACTCTCCAATAACATCTTAGTTGACTCTACTAAGCACACAACACAAACTGGGAACTGTCCAAATCAATAAGTGTAGATGCACACTACACATTGTCGGCTCTACCAAATTAACTGATACTTTCTCCTCAATCTGAATTAAATCATGTGCTCTTAAGAAAACATTCTCAAGTCTTCTCCAATCACTAATCCAAGCAAGCATACCAAAATGATAGGCGCAACTCCTATACCAATATAATTTTTGTCGGCTCTTCTGGATAAACATGGGAAATTGCAACTGGTGAATAGCGACTACATAACTTCACTTCTACTATACATCAAACTCTACGTCCATGAATGACACTAACATTCCTGTATCACATATCCAAATGCACAAGGCTACATGATAACTATATGGACAATCACTCACAGAACATTGTCTGTAACTCTATTAGGAACACTGCTAACACAAGTTGCTACATAATTGTCTGTACTAACAAGTAACCTTTGCATCCATGATATCATATTGATAACATCTCCATTATACATATACTCAAAGCTTACTGCATAAGTCTTCCATGCATGCTACTTACCATATGTTGTCATCAATGACAAATATACAGTCAGAACTGGCTTGCTGGAAAATCTCCAACATCGGCATATGTACTAAGGCTTTGATAGCCTCTTGCTCCTTAGTCTCTGGATGCTCCTTTGTTAGTCTCCTTAGTATTATTTTCTTCCTCCACATGAGGTCATAAAATTATTGTTGCAGACACATCTTCTTGATCTTTTAAATTATCTTTTCCTTTTCCTTTATTTATCTTCCTTGGTAGGTGCATTATCTGTTGTTGATGTCAGCTTGTCCTATTCCTCGGTACTTGAAATTTGTAAGACTTTCTACTCAAATATGACTATGTGGGAGCTTGAAGGTTCAATGTCAAAAGTTGATGGACCCTCAATCCTTTTATAATCATGTATCTAGATGAGAACGGGATTGGTACTCGGTAGAAATGGATCTGAGGTTGCCTCCTTAAGAATTTAACTTTTTATTTCTTCCTCATTCAAGGCATTGATGTTTACTTGTGATTCCTTAGGGATATCCTCAATAGTGATTACATATTGTGATGCACTCACTTCTACCTTCTTTATTTCCTCTTCCTCAAGATTCTAAGGCTCATCTGCATCTTCTTTATTATCCAATTCTACCTAGCTAGATGTACCTTCACCTTGTTCTGCACTCTTATCAACCATTAACCCAAAAATGATCTTCCACACCCTTTTGCTTTGGGTAAAAACTTCTTCAACATTATGCTTCAAAATGGAATAATCTCTTAGCTTAGGTATAAATCTATTTCTATGCTCCACCGTGAATTTTCCTATTTACTTGGGTGTTCGTTCAGGCGTAATCTATGCTAGAGTTCCTTCTCTTATGCACCTCTCGATCATAATAGCATACTACCATTTTTTATCATTTTTTCTAAATAGTTCTTCAAGGATTAGATTCTCTATTTGAAAAGGTGTCATTTTGAATGTGCATGACATCTCTAACATAGCCTCTTCAATCTTCTCTTTATCATCTCTGCTTAGTTTTTCAAATTTTATAAGCTTGAATCCTGCTAATACTATCGTGATCTTGATATTTTAGCATATTTCATCCACACTAATTAGATTTTTGTATGATGCCACCTTTAATGTGTTATTATCATTTGTGTCAGTCATTTATTCATCATCATTCTTCTGTAGCACTAGCTTTCTTGATGTAGGGGCATTCTAGGGTACTCGGTGAATCTGCATGGTGGTGTGTTGTTTTGGTTTTGTGGTACTCAGTTGCAACTTTAGCCGGTGGTCTCAGTTAAGGAAGGAAGCTTGGTCGCTAAAGGAACTCAAAAATCTCTGGCGCTCAGTGAAACTAGTACTCGGTGATGCTTGTGGTGCTCGGTCGACATAGTGCTTGATGATGTTTAGCATGCTTGGTTATTTCACTGGTGCTCGATTATTTCTTTGGTGCTTGGTAGTTGGTCTTCCCGACTGAAGTTCTTGAGGATTTTCTTGGTCAACTTGGTGCATTTATTGTTGGTATCTTTTGTTGTATTCTCCTATGTAGATCTAGAGGCCGACATGGAGAATTAAATAATTGTAAGGCCATTGAGAGCCAACTTGTATTGCATTTAATATTTGGTGGTAGGAGTTAATTGTTTCATCTAGCTAACTTGTGGCTGAAGATTAGTATTTAAAGGGGTGTTTGGGTAGTTGTTTAAGGCATCACCATGAGAAGTGGGGAAAAGTGAAGTTGTGGAAAAGATCCTATGAGATCTAGCAGATCAGATTATTTTTTGATAGTTATCATAGAAGAGCTAGTGGCTTGCATGCTTGGAGACAAGGAAATTTCTTGGTGGCTTGCAAGCACAAGTTTAGATCTGCCTTCGTGTTTCCATCAGTTGTTGATTTGTCTCAAAATTGGACTAGCTAGAGTGTATTGGATCTAGTTGATCTTTCAGAATTACTTTGTTTGTAATTGGCCCTAACCTAGAAGGCCTTACAGTCGGGCATGTTAATGGAAATTGAATTGAAACATATTGTTGTATTGTGTTTTTCTAATGTGTTGATGATTGGCTGCAAGGTTGGATTGTCCTTCATTGGATCCACCATCCTTGACTATTGTTAGTCCCAGTTGGATCTTGACCCTTCTTTTCTTTCATTTTGGCTTCATGTTGAAATAAAACTTGTCTTTTGATAAGCTTTTCCTTCACTCTATGTGTGTGTAAAGTCCGGTCAACATTTTGAAGTCATGTTTTGGTTTTTAGTTGCATGAAATTTTGTAAGCCTTGTTTTCTTTGAACACTCTTGAACACCTATGAACAATCTTGAACTATGTTCAAACCCATTCAAGGATGTTCCTATTAATTTCGTCATTTGTGAAGACATGACAGGATGATAAGAAAGCAAGGAACTGCACCTACCACTAAGACTTAAGGAGATTGCAGCGCATCAATCATTGGTTTGTGACATACCCTAGTATTCAAATCATTAACTGGGCTAATTAGTTCACAAACCTTGAATAGTGTTGAACAACCATGAACTTTGTTCTTTCTTGTTCGGAGGAATCTAGGAGGATTATGAAAGAGATGGAAATCTAGTGACAGTTAAGTAGCGAGGCCTACAGAAGAGGAAGCATTTAATGCTAATTAAGGAAAGTGGTTATTAAGTATGCCCTTAAAATCCAAAATAATCATTATCCTTACTGCCATCAGATTTTGCTTAATTGGTAATTATGACTTACATGCGCAAGGTGTCAAATCAAATATTTGTCACTCTCTCTGTGAAAGATGTAATAAATTCTTATGCTCTCACGATCCTATTTAAGTTAAGTCTTTTTCAAAAGCCTAAGTATTCAATTGTTAAGAAGCTAGCGCATGGAGGTAAGAAATTGGGAGCTCCTGTGATCAAAATCTTTTGCAAAAAAAGGTGAGTTTGGCCATTACCCCTATGATATTTTCAAAATCTAGTAGTCTACAAGGTGAATAGAGAATTAAATTTCTACAGTCATGAGGTCAACTTTTCATCTATTTGGGAACACTTCAAGTTTAGTATGTGATGGCCCCATAGTATCAGATACAAACCTAGAAGATTATAATGTGGAAAACATGCCTTCCCATCTTCTAAATTCTTTAGAGGGTACTCCAACTCTCAAGATTTTCCACAGTGGGTTATGTTCAGCAGCAACATTTCCTCCCATTGTTGTTTGCCCTGAATTAATTCTTGAATGCATACAAGATTATGATGCATGGACTAAGTCAATAAAAAATAATGATGGTAGCATCCTTCTGCCTTTTAATAGGGAAATGGTGACTCAAGCACTACAACTCCGAGAAAAGACCTTCTCTTATTTTTCTCCCGTGCAGTCCATTGTTAAGTTCAATGAAAATAGAGATGCAAATTGCACTTCTATAGCTAAAAGCTGGTTGTTGAACCTACAAAGAGGGGGTTCACGTTTGCCCAAGAAATTCAACAAAACCCATGTCTGCCCTTATATTAGTGATTCAATGGTAATGCTGCATAGAGTAAGAGGGTCCCAAGTAGCCTATCTTTTTTCTAATTGGATGTATTTTTACGTTCAAATCATCCTAGAAAGAAAGAAACTCCTAGATTGGGGTGAACTAATTGCCAATTCCCTTAGAGAATAGCTCAACACATCTAAATTGACTGGTAGTGGTTTCTTCATGTCTTCCTACCTCATGTATTACTTGGCCTGCAGCAGATAATGGAATGGAATGACACACAAACCTTGGGTTGAAGACATGTGTGTCTATGAATATTACCCAATTCTATAGAAGGACAACATTGTTGAAAATTACAAAATGGTACATGACACATTCATGGGTAAACTATGTTTTGAGCTAGCTGGTATCTCTAACAAGAGAATTAGTTTAGAAGCCCAGTAGCTGGTAACCAATTATGGGAGCTACTACATTCAACTTCCTAGATTTACCTACATCAGGATTGGGGGTTTTGAAGATCCACCACTGAGGTTACCTAGGTATACATTTGATTATTTCATCCTAGATGAGATTCGCAGACAACTCACCACAGTCTTGAAAATATTTCTCCCTGAAGAAGAATGGGAAAAGGCTTTCCCTATATCACTAGGTAAATTCTCATGTAAAACTATGGCAAACACTATCAGTAGTGGAAGTGGCATTCGTCACTTTGACTTCAAATACTATACTAAAAGAGTGGGATTTGATAATAAAAATTATGCCAGTGGTAGTTTAGGACTTAGATCTCACATGTTTTATGTACCTCACCTGGAAGATTTATAGGAGGACTATTGTGATGAATCACGGGTAGAGGAAAGGGCATAGAGTAGATTGTGCATATCAAAAATTCAATCAATGAGACTTTAGATTAGTGTAGAAGGGGTAACTGATGATGGATCTAATTTGATTGAACCTAGCTTCAAAAATTTAGATGAAAAAAGTGATCATGTTATTGATTGGTCCAAGGAGGAAGAGGATAATATTGAGAAAAGGACTTTATGTGTTATTCAACTAACTAATGAATGGTTGCAAGCAAGAAGAAAGAAGAAAGAACCTAAAGTAGAAAAAGAAGAAGCTAGATGTACTTCTTTACATTCTCTTATTTATGTTTCTAATTCATCTACACCAATTGAAAATGCAGGATCTACTGACAAATCACAGGTCAGGAACACCAGAAAGAAAGCTATAGCTGATCCTCTACTAGATGCTCCTCTACAAAGGGTTACATGATCCAAGACCAGATCAAAGGATAAGATAGGCATGGCTCAGGAGAATTTTCTAACAATCAATTTGGATGAGGACAAGATATAAGATATAAGTTTCCACATATCTGAAAAGGAACAGGTGGATAAAGATATTTTTGATTTAAATGATGCCACACTGGAAGTAATTGGTACGCCATTAAAGACTCTTGAGTAATCTACTGATTTTGAGGTCACACCCAAATGGTTAGTCTCTTCTGTGAGTAAAAAACATAGCTTGGTTCCTATCTCCATCCCTGTCAAAGATATAGTTAGCAAGTATGTCCAGAAAACTCCTAAAGCTAAGAAGGTAAAAAGCACAGCCCGAATGTTCACAAATGTGAAAATGGGAAAATGGACTGCAGAAGTGGCGACCTACAAGCCAAAGGAGGGGGAACAAGTGTGTGTGTGAAAATTATACCTGATCTATAAACACAACACTCAGTAAAACATTAGAGGTTATTGATAATCAAAATCGTGCAAAATTGAAAGCTATCTAACCAAGCGATTTACTGCCTTCTAATAGGTGCGAGATTAATGTTCTCAGATTATTATCGAGATCAGTGACCTAGACGACACCTAAATGAAGGATTTGAATGCAATTCTAGATATGGAATAAATGCAATTAATCTATATTTTTGATATTTTCTATGCAATAAGAATGATAAAAACTGATATGCTATGCTAATCTAATAATGATATGAAATATGAATACAAAAATAAGATTGATCTCACAAAGATGTCGATTCACAAGAGCTTTGATTCTTCAATTCCAATTCTCCAGCGTGATTGTGCAAAATATGAGATGATTTGTGAAGAGCTAAAGCCTTAATTTATAGAAATCCAGGGCTTTGGAGGTGCATGAATAAAAGCCATAAATCACTCAAATTAACTCATCTTGATTTTTGAGTTATTTTTAAATAAAAGATAATTAACTCACAAAAACATGCAAAAGCTAAGTTTTAACTCAAAATAAAGTTTAGCTTTAATTGATAATTGATAGTTGTTTGCTTTTATGATTGTGCATGTTTTATTTATGAATTAATTTAATAATAAAGTGATTTATTTCCAACTTAACTGCTTTTTTAAAAATAAAACAATTGATTTATGGGTTAATCAATTATTTAATCAAACTTTTATATAAAAATTATATTATTAAATAATGACAACATGCTTTAATTAATTAAATAAGAATTTAATCAATTAAAGATAGGAATTTTGATTTATTGTCAAAATTAAATAATACAATTAATAATAGATAGAATTAAATTTAATTACATAATTAAGTGGCAAATATTAAATCTAATTAATTAAATATGAAAATATTCAATCAATCAAACTTAGGATAAATGTGATTTATCGCCAAATAATCATTAAATTAAAGATAATTAAGATAATTAGGAATATTACTAGGAATATTCCCCGATGCAAAATTTAAGATAATCAATTATGATTCGATGATGTTAGATGTGCCTTAGGTTAGGACTTTGATGTCGATTTCATTCGAATTGTCGATGTAGGAGGTTAATGAACTTATAGCCCATTTTTGGGGTATTACATTTTGCCCCTCTTTGAATTACTGTGCGAAGCGCAGTGGTTCAAAGATAGTCTGTGTTTGATAAAGATATGAAACTGATTCAAAAGATAAACCGATCTCAAGATAGAAACCGATTGAAAGATATTGAGATAGGAGTTGATTGATATTGAATTAAGATGGAGATAATAGGTCTTGAATGACCAAAGATAATGTTCATTGTAGAAGCAAATGAACCTATGATTGCGAAAAAGTGTCAAAATGCCTGATTCTGAACCTTAGGATTGATAAGAAGTGAGTGACCCGTTCTAGACTCGATTGTCTTAGCAGAACTAGCAGGTATCACATCCGAATCCTTTAGTTGCCGAAGAACCAAGGAAATAACACTATGATCTGATGGTTGCAAAAATTGACACAGATTACAAGATTAAGAGAATACCAGATTGATATGGATCGATGAATCTGATATGCCCCAAGTGATGATAGATTTGCCCCGAGCGATGAGGACTTTTGATGAATCAGTAACTAGACGTGATTGTTTGTCTTGATCACTGATGAAAGATATTGATAGACTTGATCGATAGAATTTGATTTACAGACTTTGAATGATGTGCAATACCATGCCCCCTTCGGGATTAAAATTGAAATCTGACAAGAAAAGTCAGCGTTGATAGTTTAGAAGCATGTTATTTGATCTGAGAAGTGGTTATTTACATCCGAGAACGCATTCTGCATCGTTGGAAGGTCCAAAAGACCAAATTTGACTAGGTTAAACCATGAGGTGACCATAGTTGAAATGTCGATAGTTTGATGTAAGATAATCAGTTAAGTTGAATACTAGATTTCTGTGATGATTAAAGGTTGATTATGCAAGTAGTTAATAATATGAATGATCTCAGATTTGAATTTTGATCCTGAAAAAGGATTCTACTTGCTATTTCATTGGAGGAACCTTTGTGTGAGATTCAGCTCTTGTTAGACTTGAAGAATTGATATGAAGAATTGTTTAAGCTTTGAAGTTCGTTTAATCATTGTGAGATCATGCAACATGCAAAATGAAAAGAGACATGCAAGATGAAATGTAACCTAAGACCTAGGACCTAGTCACTGATCATGTGTCGATTTGTTATCATCATTGAACTTTTAGGTAACCGGATAAATCAATACAATGCCCACTAGCCATGAAACCATAGACATATGAATATTGATTTGTATGTGCAAGAATCAATACAACACCCACTGGTTATACAACCATGGACATATGAATATTGATTTGTTTTCGGAATGTTGGATTAGATATAAGTACCAAGGCACAAACGCCAGGATGACCTGAATATCATGTCCATTTTGATATAGCAATTTGTACAAGCATCAAAACATAAACGTTGTGATGACCTGAGTACACCTTGCATTGCAAACACATCAAACAGTCAAGAGATCATTCTAAATCCAATGTGAATTACCCGTAGTGACCCTTTATCGTTCACATCCTTAGGCAAGATTGTGTTCCACAGTAGGAGAAAGAACTTACTCAAAAAGACAATAGTTAGATCAAACTTCCTTGAATTTTTCGGGTATCAATGGTCGAGGTACGCATGGCCATCCAATTCGAGATAGAGGCTCTTACAGTCGGACACCATTTCAATCCAAAATTTCCAAAGCTGTTAGATTTTCACATACAAGCAGAAGACAAAGAAAAGATTATGCCCCCAGTCATCACTCTCTAAATCCTATAAAGGACATCATTGAAGAGCTCGAAGGGACACAATATGCAAAAATCTCAATGCGAATCAGTAAGCATACAAGGAGATAAAAGCATGAAAAGCACAGATTGTTTTCAGTTGAGTTTTGATGTTTGATTGTTGTTGATGCAAAATCCTTTCTGGAGACGAGACTGACTGACTGACTCAACTTGAAGCTTCAAAGGACTCTGAGTGGATATGACACGTCTAAGATACATGGGAGACCATAGGATATGACATTGATTGCCCCCAAATTTGAACATTGATAGGATACAGACGCTTGAGCTGATTGGTGTACAGACCGACTTATTGAAACCAGGATATGCAGAAACAAACCGGGAGATATGTACAAACTAAAGCAAGACTAAAAGCTGGGAAAGACCAAGATTGTGCTGATAGATGGAGCATTTTAGAACAAGTGGTGCCCGTTTGCCGAGTTTTCACCATCTTGGTAGAGATTCTATTTTTGCTACCAAGGTGCCTGTTTCCAGGTTTTCACCAAGGCACTTTTTTTTTTTTTCTTTTTTCATTTTTTTTTTTTTTGTATTTTTCATTTTTTCAATTTTTTTGTGAATCATCAAGGTGCCTATTGCTAGGTTTTCACCAAGATGTTCATTTTTTCAGGACTTTTTCTGATTTTTAAGATTTTTTTAGGACATTTACCAAGCACTGAATGCCTTAGGCGTAGAATTTCTTCAGATGGAGAACGTTGATTGGTTCTCGGAGCTGTTCTCCTTCAGTTGTTGAGAGTTGATAGGCACCAGAGCCAAAAGTAGCAGTGATTACAAAGGGACCCAGCCAGTTGGGTTCGAACTTCCCCTTACGTTCTCGATGTGATTGATTTTTAGGATTTTCTCTCAACACTAGATCGCCAACCTGAAATTCTCTATGTTTGACTTTCTTGTTGTAGCCTCTAGACATTCTTTTCTGATACACTCTGAGATGATCATACGCTGCTTGTCTGCGCTCATCTAGTAGTTCAAGTTCTTGTAACCTCGACACTCTGTAGTCTTCATCAGTGAAAAGTCCATTCATTTTGATTCTGAGTGATGGGATTTCAACCTCAATAGGCAATACCGCTTCAGACCCATAAACTAAAGCGAAAGGTGTAGCCCCTGTAGGCGTTCTGATACTAGTTCTGTATGCCCAGAGAGCTGGATTGATCATCAGATGCCAGTCTCTTCCTATTTTATTCACTATTCTGTGCAAGATCTTCAGGAGATTTTTGTTTGAAGCCTCAGCTTGTCCGTTCCCTTGAGGATAGTAGATAGATGACCAATGTTGAGTAATTTTGAACTTGGCACATAAGTCATCTAGGTCCTTGTTTTTGAATTGTCCCCCGTTATCTGTGATTATAGAGTGAGGGATCCCATATCTGCAAATGATGTAATTCAAGATGAACATAGAGATCTGTTTCCCCGTTGCTTGTGTTAGAGGAACTGCTTCTACCCATTTTGTAAAATAATCTGTAGCTGTGATTATATGGGTATGTCCATTAGAAGAGTGCGGATGGATAGCACCTATGAGATCAAATGCCCATTGTTGAAAAGGCCATTGTGTAGTAAAAGGAATCAGATCTCTCCCTAGAGCATGAATCAAGTTGCCATGTACTTGACACTGTTGACAGTTTTTAGCAAATTTAATAGCTTCTTTTTCCATTTCAGGCCAATAATACCCAGCCCTAATAAGTTTTCGAGCTAACGTTAACCCGTTCGAGTGTGACCCACATATACCCTCGTGGACTTCCTCTAATGCACGTTGAGACTCTTCTCGTTCTAAATATCTAAGCAGTGTACCATCTAGACCTCATTTGTACAGATCATTACCAATGATGACATATCGGGATGCGGATCGGATAAGGTTTCGTTTCTCAAAACGGTTGAAGGACTCAGGGATGATTTGGTCATGGAGATAGGAGAACAAATTTTTGTAGCGAGATGAGTCATAACTTACAACAGTGCAGATCATGCGGGTTTCAGGGGAGTCATATGCAGGATAGGATAGGGCTTCCACCAGGAACTCGTAGCGTAGTTCATGTTCAGGCTGTTGTAAAAGAGTAGATAATGTTTCCATTGCATTAGCAGCCTTATTCTCCATTCTGGGTATTTGCTCAAATGTGATAGAGATGAAGTATTTCTTTAGATCATCGACCATTCTCTTGTAAGGAATGAGCTTTTCATCTTTGGTTTGGTACACATCATTGACCTGGTGGATGACTAGTTGTGAGTCTCCATGAATGTGCATCTCTGTAACTCTCCACTGTATTGCCATTTTCATACCATTGAGAAGTGCCTCATATTCAGCAATATTGTTTGTGCAAGGAAACTTTAATCTGAATGCTTTGGGTATCGAGTATCCTTGAGGAGTAATGAACAATATGCCTGCGCCGGATCCATTCTGTGTGTAGGAGCCATCAAAGAATAATCGCCATGCTCTAGAAGAGAGGTGCATGATAGAGGAATCGGGAAATTCCATTTGCATGGGTGTATCATCAAACAATGGTGCTTCAGCTAATTGATCAGCAATGACCTGTCCTTTGATAGCTTTTCTTTCAACATATTCAATGTCAAATTCGCTCAAGAGCATGACCCATTTAGCTAGTCTACCTGTGAGGGCAGCTTTGCTTAGGAGATATTTCAGTGGATCAATTTTAGCTACCAAATGAGTAGTATGAGCTAACATGTAGTGTCTCAATTTCTGTGATGCAAAGATCACAGTGAGACAGGCCTTCTCTATCATTGAGTAGTTCTTCTCATAGGCCACTAAAGTTCGGCTGATATAGTAGATGGCTCTTTCTTTCTTGTTCTCATCATGCTGTGCTAGCAATGCCCCCAGTGATGTATCTGTTGCGGAGACATATAATATTAATGGCTTCCCATGAATAGGAGGCATCAATATAGGTGGATTTGATAGATACTTCTTGATATGTTTAAAGTTGTTCTCGCATTCTTCATTCCATGCAAAGGTCACACCTTTATGTAATGTTTTTGTAAAAGGCTGTGAGATGTCCGCTAGCTGTGATATGAATCTTCTGATAGATTGAACTCTGCCTTGCAACATCCTCATTTGACTGATATTTGTGGGAGGTTGCATCTCTATTATAGCCTTGACCTTAGCTGGATCAACTTCAATGCCTTTCTTGGAGACGATGTATCCTAGGAGCTTTCCAGAAGTGACTCCAAAAGCACACTTTTTAGGATTTAGTCGAAGACTAAATTTTTCCATTCTGTCGAGGATCATGCTCAAGTCTGTTAGATGTTCAGTTCTAATCATGGATTTTGCCAAGGTATCATCTACGTAATCCTCCATTGTTCTATGCATCATATCATGAAAAATAGATGTCATTGCTCTTTGATATGTAGCTCCAGCATTTTTGAGTCCGAATGGCATAACATTCCAACAGAAAGTTCCCCACGCACATGTGAAAGCTGTTTTCTCTTGATCTTCTAGAGCAATTTTGATTTGGTTGTATCCAGAAAAACCATCCATAAGGGAATACATTTCATAGCCCACAGTCATGTCCACTATCATATCAATGTTAGGCAGTGGAAAATCATCCTTAGGGCATGCTCTGTTCACGTCTCTAAAGTCCGTGCATACTTTGATTGAACCATCTAGTTTGGAAACAGGTACAATGTTGGAAATCCACTCAGCATAGTCTATGACACGGATGAATCCAGCTTTTAGGAGTTTTTCTAGTTCTGCTTTGACTAAGAGTGCAACATGAGGATGCATCTTTCTCAATTTTTGTTTGATTGGTTTTACTCCGGGAGCAATGGATAGATGGTGCATAATGAGATTGGGATCCAATCCTAGCATATCTGAATATTTCCATGCAAAGTTGATCTTTTTCTCTGATAAGAAGGTAGTGAAGTTTTGTTTCTCTTCGTCTGATAGAGATTGTGCTACATGTACCAATTGTGGTTCCTCTGTTGTACCCAAATTGATGGATTGAGTTGGCTCAATCAGAACTGGAGATCTATCCTGTAAATGACTTGGAAGGACATCAAATATCTCATCCTTAGGTGCCTCAGAGAGGTTTTCACCTTCAGATACATCTTTTCTTTTTACTTTTTTCGGTTCTGAGACTGCCACAAAGTGGTTTTCACCCTCAGAACTCTTTTTCTTTTTCCTTTTACTCTTGTTTTTCTGACTAAGATATTTGATGTCTGACTCGGTCATGCTGACACTCGGTTCACTGATGGAAGTACTCATAGGCTCAACTGCATTGAGGTAGCAGGCAAGGGCATAGCCATTTGGGAAGGTATACATACCATGGTTTGGGTTGGTGGAAGTTTGGTCGATAAGATCAGGGCGTTGGATAGTCAAAGTGGGAAAGGCTTGGGATATGGTGTTCACGGATGTGGATATGTCATCATTGGTCCTAACTTGACGCTCAAGTTCAAAGGTGATATTACAGCTCAGAATGTTCAATTCGTGAATAGGCTCAACATCATCATAGGAGTCCTCTTCAGCCATAGGTGGATCAGACATGTTAAGTTCATTGTTTCGCTCTAGACCTACGTTGGGTTGAGAGACATATTGGTGAATAACATCAATAGATTTCTTTGTTATAAGCTCATCTTCTTCTGGAATGGCACCCCATTCATAATCATTTGACTCATCTTCTGATTCAGAATCTCTAGGAAATCTTAGAAAGTGCGTGAAATCAGGATGAATACCCCAAGAAGGATTACCCTCAGTCTCTGACTTGAATTCATATTCATGGGAATCAGTGTCAGAATAACTACCCCCTGCTTCTCGATCAGTTTGATTGCCTTCAAGATTGGCTGGTTCTTGTGGTACAACCATCTCTTGCACTACAGTAGGTTCTTGTGTTTCTACTACATTAATTCTTCTGATAGGATCATCTGTATCATCAAGAAGATCTTTGATCTCTTTAGGCAATTTTTCATAGGGGATAAGCTCAGAGCTATCTGAATCATCATCAGAGGGTTCTGTTTCTTCTTTCTTAAGAAGGGGTTCTCCTGGTGTAATTTGTTCTATGACATGAGAACAACCACCTTTGAGATGATAGGGTTTCTTCTTAAACCCTATGCCACCAGTATCTTTTTTGGCTCGACCAATATGTGAAATGGGGGTCACAAGACCCTTTCCCCTAATTCCTAGAGGTCCTTGACCAGAATATCCCATCTTGGCTATCAATTTGTTTCCTGGACCATATGAATTAGAAGGGACTGTAGGTGCTATAGATTCACTAGGTTGAACAATTTTAGATTCAGAATCCTCTTTATATAGCCATGCCAGCACAGCTTCATCCTCTTCAAATTCTTGTTTAGATACTTGCTCCACCACAAAATGTCTTTTGTATGCTTCCATAAGTTCCTTAGGTTCTGATTTAGACTGCTTCAAGGATTGGCCATATGACTTAGGTGAGATTGGGAGAGATGTCAGAGACAAGACTGGCTCTATAGTGTATTCTCCCATCCCATTTTCTTTGATATTGATCTCTTTAGCAATGTCATCCATCTTAGATGTGGAAGCCATATTTTGTTGCTTGATGGAAGATTCTCTGTTATTGGGAACAAGTTTATCGGCACTTTCCTTTAATGTATTGCAAGTTGTACTCAGATCAGCTGGGATAGTAACCTCCACTCCTTCATAGGGAAATTTCAAGCATTGATGGTATGTTGAAGGAATAGCCTGCATTTCATGTATCCAGGGTCTCCCTAGAAGGATATTGTAAGCCAATGGTAGATCGAGCACCTGACATGTGGTATCTTTGATGACTGGACCCACCCGGATCGGCAAGACAATGGTGCCTTTAGAAGCTCTTTCTTGTTCATCATAGGCTTTTATGGTGATCTTCTTTCGAGGATCAATAGCCATCTCTGAGAATCCCAACTGTGTGATTAAGTTGTAAGAACAAATGTTGAGGCCTGCGCCCCCATCTATCAACACACGTTTGACTCGACGGTTCTGGATCAAGACTTCTATGTGCAAGGGCTGATTATGTGGGTGACTTAGGGAGTTGTCATCCTCTTTTGAAAAGGAGATATATTGTGGAGATGTTAGATGACCAACCATAGTTTGGAACCTGTCTAGATCTAGATCATCAGGAACATTAGAGCTGAGCAAAGCTTTGTCTAGGATATCTCGGTGAGCTGGAGAGATTCGAAGTAACTCAAACATAGAGATTTTGGCATTGGTATGCTGGAGTTGTTGTACGATGCTGTAAGATGTAGGTCTGGTATCCTTTGGATTGGAAGATTTCGAGGCAACCTTCTGTTTAGAAGTAGATGTGAGATTGAAAGGTATCTTAGGGACATCAAATGAATTTGGTGTTTGTCCTTGCAGATGCATCTGAGCTTGTGATCTGGTAACTGCATTAGCTGAGGAATGATTTCTATCTCTTCGTACAATCGTGATGACATTACAGCTCTCAGAGAGGCATGGCTCCACCATATTGATGACAACATCGTTTCCAGGGTAGGCATAGTTGACTTTTGCCCCCATGTTAGGATGAGAAGTGGAAACTCCCTTGCCATGTTGTGGAAAAGGTTCTGTAAATGCTGTGTGATCATTATTGCTGGTAGGATTATCGATTGTGATGTCCCCTTGATCTATCAAGTCTTGAATGGTATGCTTCAAATGGAAGCATCCATTAGTTCTGTGGCCTTTAGTTCGATGGAAAGCACAAAATTCATTATCTTTCCACCAACATGGTTTTGGATCCGGATCAGGTTTTCAGATTGGTGGTAAAGAGATCATGTTATCAGCTATCAAGGTCCTCAGAGCAGATTCCAAAGATTCTCCCAGGGGAGTAAACTTTCATTTATTATCCCATCGTTTGAATGGCTTCTTTGGAGATGGTTCAGCAGATTTTTGCTCTGAAGCTTCAATGGCTTTGGTGGCAAGGGTGAGATTGTAGGCCGGTGCCTTTGATGGGGTGTGGATAGTGTCAACAACACCGTCAGAGACGATACCTTTGTTTCTATTCCAGGTCTTGTTTTTATCTTTTGAGCTAGATCCCGATTCAGACTTGTCCTTTTGAAGTGTGATTTCTCCTTTCTTGACAAGTACTTTCTCAATCTTGATTGCATTATCCACCATTTTATCAAAAGATACATGATCTTGCATTTGCAATGGATAGTTGAGCTCTGGAACAAGGTTATTGATAAAGATTTCAAGTTTCTCCATTTCGGGAATTGGTCTAGCATATAAAGAAAACTTCTTTCGCCACCTCTTGAGAAAAGTTAGGAATGATTCCCCTGGATATTGCTTGAGGTTATAGATATCGATCATGGTAATCGGATGTTGAATATTGTAGGAATATTGTTGATAAAACAATTTAATCAATTCCTCAAAAGTTTTGATCGTAGAAGGTAATCTTGAAAACCACTGAATGGATGCTCCTCCCAAGGATCTAGGAAAAAGACGCATTAGATAAGTCGGTTCATGCATGAATTCCATGGATTGTGTACAGAACTCTCTGACATGATCTTGAGGATCAGAGTGCCCGTCATATTTGTCATACTTTGGTATCTCCACTCTTTTTGGGAATGGAGGCATATACAAGTCTTTGTCAAAAGGGAAAGGACAAAGGGCCTCCATGGAGAATTCCTTGGGTTCCTTATCTTTCTCAATTTTATTCATTTTGACCTGCATAGCGTGCAGCTGGTTCATTATGGCCGTCATCGGAGTTTCTTCCTCATGCGTGATGATATCTTCGACATTGAAGTGAGGAGGAAGTTTAGCTCCTTCTTGGGCTAATTGCAAAAAGTATGCCTCTCTATCCATTTTCAAGAAATGCCTCATCATTCTTTTGAATTCATCGTCATTCTGACACCGATGGATTTCAGAGGGTGTAGGGTCTTGGTCGGCATTATGTTGAGAATGGTGTCCCTGGGATCCTCCTCCTAGAGAACCATGGTTTGTCCCTGCTTGAGACATGGTAGGAGTTTTTGGGCTCCCTGGAATAGATTGAGGAGGAGTTTGTTGATTACCTCTGTGAGTTGATAGAGGAGGTATGTAACCAGTTTTTAATCGAAAGTTACCGAGACCGTCGTCTTCGTAGATACCTGACTTGATGAGTTGTTCAAGAGTTGGACCCGGGGTATTGGTCAAAAGTAAGTTCTGAGATGTTTCTTCTGATTTCTTGTGTGAAGAAGCTCTGGTCTCCACCATTAACTTTGAATGAAACAGAAGAAAAAGGATGAAGACAACTGAAGAACAATTTGATTCGAGAAAATCGGATGACGCAACCTTGTCAAGATTATGATAGTTTTGATGATCTGATGAGATGTGGGTGAAGGAAACTGTGCCCTGGATGTATGGGATAGATTGCCCAAAAGATAGCGGACATGAGTTCTCAACACTTAGTTTGTTTTTGAAGATTGATTGATTGAAGATTGATAGTTATGACAAGGTTTTGACACGAGATAAAAAGGACTCAAATTGATCAAACAGAAGACTAGATCGGATTCAAAAGATCAAACTCAAAAAATGGTAGAATGCTCAATAGCTACTGCTCTGTTCCTGACACAATGATATTTTTGACAGATTCTGGAACTAGGCTGGAAACATTGGATATTTTGCAATTTGACAATTTCTGACAACTTTCTCAAATTTTTCCAAACGACACTCTGCAGACTCGTACGACACTGGGTAGTCTATGAAATGACAGTTGCTAAACTCATACGACAGTTGGGTAATACTGAAATGACACTTGACAAAACTCGTATGACTTTTGACTTCTTGAAATGACTTTTGACTCCAAAAAGAACTTTACGTCAATTTTTGCAAAATTTAAGATTTTCAGTTTTGGATTGTTTGCAAATTGTACTGTCCAGATTTTGAAGGTTATACCAGATTTGATCATTTTTAATAGCCAAGTAGATAAATAAGCACGCATAACAGCAAGCAAGTGATTCCAAGCACGTCTGAAAACAATGAACAAGGGCAAAAGCAACCTTGCGCATGAACAATCAAGTGACCAAATTGTGCTAATCCCTGAGAGTACTAATTGTGTATGTTCTGAAAAGTTTTGCAATAACACACATATACCTGAGAATGAAAAATTGGCCTCTCTAAGGTTTTTAGTAATGGTTTGACTCTGCAACTTTTATGATTCAAAGGGGTGAACTCCAATCCCGGCGCACCAGGGTTTTGACACAGTCCGAGAACTTAATCTTCAAGAGCTGCTAGGGAGATCTGACAACCCAACAATGAACCATACCCGTGGAGATTTCTTCCACAAGGACATTTATATAGCGGTTGTCACTACCATGGCGAAAATGGCTATTACCGCTTGAGGTTCCGTCAATGCAGTTTGCCCTGTGAAGGGATTGTCCACTACGGTTAACCCTCTCTAAAGATGACTCACAATAGTATACCACAAGGGGACTTGGCTCCAGATTCAAGGTTTTGACACCTCTTCACTTTTAACCCAAACAAAGCAAGCAGATTAATCCGACACGCTAAGACAAAGTTTTGTTCCACCAAGGTCTGTGATATCAAATCCACGTGATCTATCAACCTCTCCCGGGAGAGAATGTATCAATCAATAAGAGAAGACACACTAACCAATTTTGATTCACCAAAGCTTGTGATATCAACCTCACATGATCTATCAACCTCTCCGGAGAGAGAATGTGTCGATCAATAAGAGAAGACTCACTAACTAAGTTGAATGTGAAATGCACTAAGTATCCTCCCTACCTACAAGGATTCTATCATCAAGAAGGATTTCGCTAGGAATCCAATCTCTCAAGAATCACAAATAGTGTTCATAGGGCCTAATTACTATGTGAGCACAGATGTATGTTCCGAAAGCAAATCTACCAAAAGCATCCAAAAAGTAGAAAGAGGAACACTTAACGTTTAAAGCGAATATGAGATGATTCCACAAGGTGGAACACTTAACACCTCACACAAGCTAAAAACGAGTCCACAACTTAGAAAACAAGGGAGTTCCTAAAAGCACAAAAGGGTTGCCAAGTGGAACATTTAATGCTTCTGTCTTGTTGACCCCTCCCCTTTATGGCACTGAGATTGCAACCACGGGGCGGAAATGAATGGCCGGCAGATTAGCGAGTCCAATAACCCAAGATAGCAATCAAGATCAATCACAAGTATTCTAAGACTACTTAATGAATCCTTAAGGGTTCACAACCTAGTATCAATTATGCAAGTGTGTAGAAATAGATCAAAAGCATGAAAAGATGCACACAAGCTTGACACATAAGAGATTTATTTTAAGTCCCAAATCAAAATATTATTAGATGAAGGAGAATACCTGGGATCCTTGCAACGCGCTTAGTAGATTTTACTTAATTTTTAGCAATTTTTGTTGAGCTTTTCCCTGCAAGCAAGTGACGAACTCTCCAACAAGCAAACAAGCAAACAAGATATGCAAAATATATTCAACTTATGAAAACCATAGGGTTAGCTCTAAAAATCAATTATTATCAGTAATAATAACCAGCAATCAATCCAAATGACAACTCATATCATTCATTGAACCATGTAAAAAAAATAAGTGCATACCCATCACAAAACTTTTTTTTTTTTTTTTGCATTTGACCTAGTCAACAAGATCTAATTTTTTTGATATGATTTTGGCCACAAAAATAAAAATTCAGAATAGAGAACCCTACTAAAAAATAGAGATCTTTCCAAAAATGCAAAAATTTTAGAAAAACCTCTTCATTTGTGCCCTAGAGACCCATTTTATCAAAACAGACCAGTTTTTGTAAATTGACTATTTGAGCTATGATATCATATCCAAATTTAAAACACAAAGAATAGACCCCCTGTATAATTTAAAGAGCTTTCCGAAAATATAAAAAATTTTGAAAAATATGCTGATTTGCGTCAGATATTAATTTTTTCCGGAATTTTAAGAAAAAATTATTAAAAATTCAAAACATCTTAGAAAATTCTAAATTTTTTATTGTAGCTTCCATGACATGTCACAAACTTGAAAAAAAAATTTTAGATCAAAATTCTAAGCCGTTTGGGAGATAAAATTAAATCTTTGAAACTTTGGGGTTTTAGCTCCCAAAAAAATCAAAACCAGCATGCAAAGGTGGGTTGCCCCACGGTGGGCGCCAGAAATGTGTGTGTGAAAATTATACCTGATCTATAAACACAACACTCAGTAAAACATTAGAGGTTATTGATAATCAAAATCATGCAAAATTGAAAGCTATCTAACCAAGCGATTTACTGTCTTCTAATAGGTGCGAGATTAATGTTCTCAGATTATTATCGAGATCAGTGACCTAGACGACACCTAAATGAAGGATTTGAATGCAATTCTAGATATGGAATAAATGCAATTAATCTATATTTTTGATATTTTCTATGCAATAAGAATGATAAAAACTGATATGCTATGCTAATCTAATAATGATATGAAATATGAATGCAAAAATAAGATTGATCTCACAAAGATGTCGATTCACAAGAGCTTTGATTCTTCAATTCCAATTCTCCAGCGTGATTGTGCAAAATATGAGATGATTTGTGAAGAGCTAAAGCCTTAATTTATAGAAATCCAGGGCTTTGGAGGTGCATGAATAAAAGCCATAAATCACTCAAATTAACTCATCTTGATTTTTGAGTTATTTTTAAATAAAAGATAATTAACTCACAAAAACATGCAAAAGCTAAGTTTTAACTCAAAATAGAGTTTAGCTTTAATTGATAATTGATAGTTGTTTGCTTTTATGATTGTGCATGTTTTATTTATGAATTAATTTAATAATAAAGTGATTTATTTCCAACTTAACTGCTTTTTTAAAAATAAAACAATTGATTTATGGGTTAATCAATTATTTAATCAAACTTTTATATAAAAATTATATTATTAAATAATGACAACATGCTTTAATTAATTAAATAAGAATTTAATCAATTAAAGATAGGAATTTTGATTTATTGTCAAAATTAAATAATACAATTAATAATAGATAGAATTAAATTTAATTACATAATTAAGTGGCAAATATTAAATCTAATTAATTAAATATGAAAATATTCAATCAATCAAACTTAGGATAAATGTGATTTATCGCCAAATAATCATTAAATTAAAGATAATTAAGATAATTAGGAATATTACTAGGAATATTCCCCGATGCAAAATTTAAGATAATCAATTATGATTCGATGATGTTAGATGTGCCTTAGGTTAGGACTTTGATGTCGATTTCGTTCGAATTGTCGATGTAGGAGGTTAATGAACTTATAGCCCATTTTTGGGGTATTACAACAAGAAATCAGGGTAGGAGATTTTGAGGTCACCAAGGTGGAGTTAGGTACCATGGATCGAGCAAGCAAGAAAAACTTATTCAAGGAGATGACTCAGCAGATGTTGTACTCATCATGGCAGGATGGTAAAGAGAAGAAAGAGTTAAAGCGGACAATTTTAACATTGTCGCAGTTTATTAACACCTTCTGTAGTTTCCACGCCACTCCTTTAGTTTAGTGTCCCCAAATCTTTGACCTAGATTCTGTCGAGAGCAAAAAATCTTGAGATAGGTAAATGAGGCTGAGCCCTAGTCTCTTCAGTGGATGAGTGGATAAATGAAGTCATTAAAAGTGGTCTTAGATACCTCAAAGATGCTCAAGACGTCCTCCTGGATACAGAAGCCTTAATAGGTGAACTACAAACATAGAGGCAGGTATGGGATAAAGAGGAAGACAAATGGTTTTCAGCCATGTCTAAATTTTTTTGAAATTGAAAAGTATGGGTTCATGAAATTTTGCACGGAAAAATCAATGAGAGCACTTGATGAAGCTACCTTCTTCCTTCTCAGGAAGAATGTCAGCTGGCACCTTAGCACTATCAGAAGCACCATTTTTGAGAATAAAGATAGTGAGAATGAAATCAAGCAGCTGCATAAAATAGTGATGAATGATCTTAAAGTGATTAATTTTTCTCATATATATATTATCAGTCATGAAGAGCAAGATCTAAAAGTAGCTCTTGGGGTGTTTGAAAACACCATGAAGAAAATGAAGGAAAAATCTAATCCTAAAGCTTCTGATTTCACACAGGTGGCCAAGATTGAATCTATGCTATACCTTTGCATTGATCAACTTCCTGTAATAATTGAAAAGATCAAGAAAGAAAAGTGGACTAAGGAAGCAGTGATGACCAAGATATTGAACATCAAGGTCTTGGAGATTTTCCAGCAGGCCAGTACTAACTGTATGTTTGTCATTGATGATAACATATGGAAAGTAGCATGTGTGGATGACTTATGAAGTAAGCCTTAAGTATATGTAGCATGGACATGATATCATGGGCACAGAGGTTAACTGTTAGTACAGATAATTATATAGTTGTTGGTGTTAGCAGTGTTCCTGACAGAGTAATAGGCATTGTTCTATGTATGGTTGTTCATACAGTTATCATGGAGCCTTGCACACTTGGATATATGATGAAGACATATTAGTGATGTTACATTCATGGACACAGAGTTTGATGATCAGTAGAAATGAAGATATGCAGTCGCTATTCACTAGTAGCAATTTCATGTGTTTGTTCAGAAGAGCCGACAAAGAATTTTATTGGTTCTGGAGTTGCACCTATCATTATGGTATGTGCCCTTGGAGTTAATCTTAGAGAAGATTTAGTGATGTTTGGTTAAGAGTGCATAAAGTAATTCAGCTTGAGGAGAAAGATCTAGTTATTTTGGTAGAGCCAATAGTGTGTAGTGTGCGTCTACAATTATCTTATTGGACAGGTCCCAAAATGTGTTGTGGGCTTAGTAGAGCTGATTGATTGGTTATTAGAGTTTGTTATGGTTTCTCTAATATGATTTCAAGGTGGTTCTAATAGGCTGACTTGATTATATCATTTAGAAGAAATATATTTATAGGCGGTCATTTGTGATTGCTTGAGTGTGGTTCATGGTTGATAAGAAGAGTAGAGGAGAGTGTGCGAAGTGTTGAGCCATCAGAAGAAGGTCTATGTGACCAAGTAAAGTGTTTTTTCTATACATTGGAATTGATCTAGACAGCAAGTCAAAGCGTAGCTCACCAAGATCCAGATATAGTGTATATCTGTCATTCAGAAGGTTGTAGCCTTCGCCCCTTTGAGTAGTGAGCTCTCAGACAATGCATCCTCTCCCCTAACAAGGACTATTGTAAAAGACTCTTAACAGGGTCTGACCCTTGACCAGGTCTACTATACTAAATATATTGTAAAGTAACTCCTCACACAGTTAAGGATCTTCTAACAAGGATCATAATACACTAGTGTAGAATATTAGTGGGTGTCAATTCCCATCGAGGTTTTTACCTATTTGGGTTTCCCCATAACCAAAATATTATGTTTTTTTCAAGTTCTCTTTCATTGTGTTTATGCTTTATGTTTAAGTATACTTAATTGGATAAATAATTGAAACTTGCAGATAATTGATTCACCCCCCCCCCCTCTTAGTTATCTCTTGGGACTATTCCTAACAATTGGTATCAGAGCCAAGTGCCTTGGAAAGAAAGTTTAACAACTTGAGGTTGATCAGATGGCATACTTCAGGAAAGAAAGTCCTAAGTTTTATGGAGAGAATTATCTTGATTGGAAGAACAAGATGGTGACTCATTTTCAATGCATTTCTTTTGAAGTTTTTGATGTAACTATCAAAGTAGTCAAGATCCCTTCCTTGGAAGACCTTGCAAAGGATGATGCTACTGATAAGAAAAAAGAATTATTTCATTAGAATGCAATAGCCAAAGAAGCCCTTATTAGCTCCCTATCTGATGGTAAGTTCTCAGAAATAAAGAAGGTAGATACAGCTCATAAAATATGGAAGTAGCTAGAAGACATATTTGAAGGAGACAAACAAAAAAAGGACGTACGTAGAAAGACATGGAAGAAAAGATACAATGCATTAGAAATTTTACCCGAAGAAAACATTAGAGCCTACAATCAAAGGATCAATGAAGCAATTGCTAGAATCAAAAACAATGGTGGAGAGATTTCAGAGGAGGACATTATGGACAATTTAATGACTACTCTCACTCCATAATATGAAAGCAAGATCAACATCCTTGATGAGACCATGTAGCTTACATCAAATTTCAAGAGAGAGACATTGATCAGTAAAATCTTAGCTTTTGAGATTTCAAGATTGAAGATAGAACCTAAAAGTGAGACAGCCTTCAAAGCAATAGTTCACGGTAAGAAATCTGCAAACACTTCTAGTAATTTTGATGATGATGATGAAGAGAAAATACTAGATGATTTCATTTCTATGATTTCCAAAAGAGAAAAGAAAGGAAAAGGAAAATATGAAGGTCAATTGCCATTTAAATGCTTTTCATGTAATAAGATTGGTCACTTTGCATCTAAATGTCCCTTAAGAGCTAGAAAGTTCAAAAATGACTACGAGCCTAAATTCTCTAAGGAATGTTACTATGTTGGAGATGGAGTTTTAGATGATGATTCAGCTGAAGAAGAAATTGGATTTATTGCTATCATAGAGAAAATGAACAATAAGATAGATCATGAAGATAAGAAAGAGAAACAAGAGCTAGCATTAATTTCCCAAGCTAATGTAAGGACAGACTGGATTATAGACAGTGGTTGTTCACATCACATGATAGGTGATAAAAATATATTTGTTCATCTAGAAAAATACAATGGTGGCATGGTTAGATTTGGAGATAACACTCCTAAACCCATAGTCGGTAGAGGAGCCATCACCTTGGATGGAAAGAATAGTACTGATGATGTTCTCTATGTAGATGGTTTGAAACATAACATTCTTAGTGTTGGACAGTTACTTGGAAAAGGTTATCAGTTGGAGTTCAAAGATGACAAATGCATCATTAACAACAAGGATGGTGTTATGATTGCATCGGGCTCAAAGAATAGAGGTAATGTTTTCCAACTCAATTCAGAAGCAAGTTATTTTGTTGCTAAAGTTGATGACAACTAGTTGTGGCATAAAAGACTATGTCATATGAATTTTGATAACATAGTAAAGATAAGCAATGTAAAAGTAGTTAGAGATCTACCTAGCATAGCAAAGCCAGTTGATACTATATGCAGGGAATGTGTGATGGGAAAGCATGTGAGAAATTCATTCAGGAGCAAGCAAAATTTAGGAGAGAACAAGTTGGATCTGATTCATACAGACCTATGTGGTCCAACTCAAACAAGATCATACTATGGTGAAAGGTATTTCATTTTTTTTTCTTGATGATTATACTAGGATAATGTGGGTTGCATTCTTGAAAGATAAATCAGAAGCATTTGAGAAGTTCAAAATATTCAAAGCTAATGTTGAGAATAAATCTAGACTAAAGATAAAATGGTTGAGATCGGATAGAGGAGGAGAATTCACCTCTAACAGATTCTATGAGTACTGCGAAGAACATGGCATAAAGAGATAGTTGAGTGCACCTAGAACCCCTCAGTAGAATGGAATTGCAGAGAGAAGGAATAGAATCATCCTTGATATAGCGTGCACCATCATGATTGAAGGAAAATTTGCACACACCTATTGGAGAGATGTGGTCAATACAGCATTCTACACCATCAATAGAATTCAATTGAGGCCTGGCGCTGACAAAACACCATATGAGCTATGGTTTGGTAATGTTCCCATAGTAAAATACTTCAAAATATTTGGAAGCAAGTGCTACATCAAGAGGGATGAAGCAGTAGGCAAGTTTGATGCAAGAAGCGATGAAGGTATTTTCCTTGGTTACTCTACTAAAAGTAAAGCTTATAGATGTTTCAATTTAAGATTGAAAAATATCATTGAAAGTGCTCATGTTAAGATTGATGAAAATTTTATGGTTCAAGAAAGATATCATGATTACTCACCCATGATTGAAGAAGAACCTAGACCCTCCAGAAGTGAAATAGTTATTGAAGAAATGTTTGACAGTATTGATGTGTTATTCAATGACCCTAAAACATGGCTCAGGAGAATGTTCTAACAATCAATTTGGATGAGGACAAGATAGAAGATATAAGTTTCCACATATCTAAAAATGAACAGGTGGATAAAGATATTTTTGATTTAGATGATGCCATGCTGGAAGTAATTGGTATTCCATTAAATACTCTTGAGCAATCTACTAGTTATGAGGTCATGCCCAAATGCTTAGTCTCTTCCATGAGTAAAAAATGTAGCTTGGTTCATGTCTTCATCCCTATCAAAGATATAGTTGGCTAGAAAACTCCTAAAGCTAAGAAGGTAAAAAGCACAGCCTAAATGTTCACAGATGTGAAAATGGGAAAATGGACTGCAGAAGTGGTGACCTACAGGCTAAAGGAGGGGGAACAAGAAATCAGGGCAGAAGATTTTGAGGTCACCAAGGTGGAGTTAGGTACCATGGATCGAGCAGGCAAGAAAAACTTATTCAAGGAGACAGCTTAGCCAATGTTGTACTCATCATGGTAGGATGGTAAAGAGAAGAAAGAGTTAAAGAAGACAATTTTAACATTATCATAGTTTTTTAACACCTTCTGTAGTTTTGACGCCACTCCTTTAGTTCAGTGTCCCCAAATCTTTGACCCAGATTTTGTCAAGAGCAAAAACTTTTTGAGCCAGGTACAATGAGGTCGAGCCCTAGTCTCTTCAGTGGATGAGTGGATAAATAGTCATTAAAAGTGGTCTTAGATACCTCAAAGATGATCAAGATGTCCTCTTGGATACATAAGCCTTACTAGGTGAACTACAAACACAGAGGTAGGTGTGGGATAGAGAGGAAGAAAAATGGTTTGCAGCCATGTCTAAATTTTTAGAAATTGAAAAGTATGGGTTCGTGAAATTCTACACGGAAAAATTAGTGAGAGCACCTGATGAAGCTACCTTCTTCCTTTTTAGGAAGAATGTTAGTTGGCACCTCAGCACTATCAAAAGCACCATTTCTGAGAATAAAGATAGTGAGAATGAAATCAAGAAGCTACAAAAAATAGTGATGAATGATCTTAAAGTGATTAATTTTGCTCATACATATACTGTCAGTCATGGAGAGAAAGATCTAAAAGTATCCCTTGGTGTGTTTGAAAACACCATGAAGAAAATGAAGGAAAAATCTAATCCTAAAGCTTTTGATTTCACATAGGTGGCTAGGATTGAATCTATGCTATACCTCTGCGTCAATCAACTTCCTATAACAATTGATGAGATCAAGAAAGCAAAGTGGACTAAGGAAGCGGTAATGACTAGGATATTGAACATCAAGGTCCCTCATTTATAGCTCGTAAAAGAGCTTATTCAGGGGCACAAGCAATGGGAGGAGACCCAATCCATCGTAGTTGAAGGAGAGAATCTTGCCGGAGATGAGGAGCGTGTTGCTGATAAGGAAGTAGATTTTGAAATTTAGTTATTTTTCAAACTGTTTGAAAACTCTAAAGGACATGTGTCCTTTTTACTTTGGTTACTCATTTAACTATTTTAACCGAGGGGTCAGGTTTTTCAGGAGACCTCTCAGGTTTGCAAAAAACTATAACTAGTTTAGTTTCATTGGAGAAAGGGTTAGAATTTTTGGAAAGAAAAACTAGTATTTAATTTTTTTTAGCTTTTAAAGTGTTTTTTAGTTAAAAATAGTGGGATATGTCAAGTTTTTTGTAGAAGAACTCTCATATATTTTCTTACTTTTTGCCTGTGTTGAAAGAAAAGTTAATATATCAATCTCATTACATTTCAAATCTATTTAATTTGAAAAGAGTGGATGCATATTTTGTGGCGATGTTTTAATCCATTCCCTGTTTCTTTGAAAACTTCTATCAGTATCTTGATGATATCAATGATCTAAGTTTGATTTTCATTCCTTTGATTTATTCTTCATTCTATGTTATCTCTAAAATAGTATGGAAGGTAGAAAACTATGATTTTTCTACTTTTGCATAGTTTGTTTTCTTTTAGGAAAGATTGTTTTTTGAGAGCTAATCGTCTAAGAATGATATAGATACCTTTCTAAGATTTTAGGTAAAAAGATAAACTGAAAAATATGATAAATGAAATTCATTGAAAATCTATTTTAGGGAGTTGTACCTAAGTAAAAATTTAGAGGGAAGTGATCCGTAATAAGCACTTACCCAGCTATTAATAAATGTTTGTCCTAAGAGGGTAATAGAGTAATAGTCTTGAGAAAGATTAAACTAAGGACAAATTTGTTTACTAACAACTGCATCATTTCTTCTCAGCTTCTTCTTGGGATGACTCGGCACAGCTCTAGTTTGCACTTATTTTCTTTTTCCTAAGCCTTCCCCTAAAGTTTTCTTTGTTGGCATTTTCCTTTAGGGCTCGACAGTTGTGGCAATTGAAGCTGCCCTAGTTCTCAGTCTAAGTGTTGTAAGAGGAGTAGGCTTTTGTTGTTGTATCTTTCTCTTACTAAACTTGGAAACCATTGCCTTCTTTCCCTTCTTTTGTGTTTCAACTTCCTCCTCTTCACTACCTTCAAATTTACTAGATTGATCTTCACTTTGACCTTGT
Source organism: Chamaecyparis obtusa (assembly GCA_027943335.1). Classification (NCBI taxonomy): domain Eukaryota; kingdom Viridiplantae; phylum Streptophyta; class Pinopsida; order Cupressales; family Cupressaceae; genus Chamaecyparis; species Chamaecyparis obtusa. The sequence continues at coordinate 2,673,240 of BSBK01000756.1, forward strand.
GTAATTTCAAGAGGTTCATTTTCCTCTTCACCTTCTAGCATATTTTCTAGATTCTTGACTATTTTCATCCTTTTCATCTCTAGGGTTGCAAACTTTAACCCCATAGTGATTTTGGACTTTGCTTCTTCGTAATTCCCAAAAGGCTTTTCTTTTCTATCAATCTCTTCAACAAGTAAAGCAGTTATTGTTGTTGATTTCTCATCTACGTTGACCTCATAATAAAATGGCCTTATCCATGCTACCCTAGGCATAACAGCCTGAACATAGGTATTGTTGGTGTCCACTAGAAAACATATGTCATTGTAGTGTTTTTATACTAGCGATACATGAATTATACTTCTCTTCCTCATCTTCTTCTTGAATTTAAAAAAATAAATTTCCATAACATTATCAAAATTATCACCTAACTAATGAATAAACTCATTGACTTGTTAAGATATCGGTTGGTCCTTACTCCATACTACATCTCCTATAGTACAAAAATTGTTTTATGCATAAAAGAATAAGCAAACTATCAGGGAACCAAACTTACACATTGAGTTTTTATCCTTCTTGATTGATGTTAAGTTCTCAGCAAGTTGAGTCAATTACAACTCGTCAAGATCATAAGTATGATCTTTCTTCACCATCTTCCACACCTAATCTACTACGATACAAGGAACATTGTCCATCTTGCTTGACTAATAAAAATTGTGAGATATAACCCTTACTACAAAATCTATCTTTGGATCTGTAATCGTATAGATTGTCATTCCTCTTTTGTTCCATACTACCAATGTGTAGCTTGAATTAATTCTTTACTTTGGCACCTCATTGTTTTCTTCCTAGTAAGTGTAGGATAACTGGTGACTTGGTGAATCATATCTTTAGTGATCTTTATTAGCCCATTCTCCAACCATAATTTCATGTCATGTACTCTTCTCAAAATGATCTTAATCCATTCAAATTTGAAGTTACAAGGGAAATCTAGGGTACACACTAACCCTTTCTTGACAATGTGTTGATGCTCTGCCTTCAACACTCCATTATCACACAACCTGTTATAAGCTTCCCTCAACTCATAATCTCTAATTTCTCCAATTTTTCACATGTAGCATTCACACACATCATGTATCATCAATACTTTCAATAGAATTGATGACAGGGCTCCCGTGAGATCTCCCCTCATCGCACTTTCTGGTACAGCTTGGAATTTTAGTGGCTTGCACGTATCACTCCTTACTAGTTGAACATTTAAAACTTCTTTCCCTTGCTTCCTAATTGCTCCAGATGAAGTGGATGCCATTTTTCCAAATTAGGGTTCTTAAAATAGATTTGAGTAGCTCAATAATACCTTGTTTCAATAGTTCGTCACAATTTTTTTCGATGGCACACTATAAGAATCTTCATAAACTTAACTTAGCACAAATTGCTCTTCTTAATTGCCTTAATATCGCTCTGCAAATTCTCAAATTATTGGGTGAAATGAGAATGAATGGTAATATTTCACTTTATAGACTCAAACGGTTGAATTAGGTCTTCATTAAATGATCCATACACTTTGTAGGTAAAATATAGTTATCTCAGCCTTCACATGACAACTCGATTATCACATGCCCTTGGTTGAAACTATGACTTGGTTGATACCAACATTTTCATTTTTACCTTGGTAGATATAACATCTCAGATATTACAAGATCTTGACACACACTGAGTGACTCGGTCATTATAGACATAAATACTAATGCTCGGCATCAATTATGCAATTTGACTCTTTTCTCAAATCTTTCCTAGTGCATCTTGATTCATGCAGATATGGACTTTAACATATCAAATGTCAGGAACTAGTGTAAATTATAACATTTAAAAATTCATTTCCTTACATACCCTTTTGCTTAGATAGAATTGGTGTGGTTACCTGATCGATTGGATTGGGTGACCTCAGGTTCACTAGATCCACTACTGCTTGCTTCCTCTTTCTTTCTCCATGTCTTATTCATCTAGTTCCTTATATGTTCAGGAGTCTCTTCATTTCTAAATTGTTCATCACTCAGTGGTTGTGCTCTACAGTCTCATTTTATGTGACCAATCTTGTGGCATTTGTAACACACCATACTTCCACTCATCCAACTTTTGGATTTACCTCTAAAATGTGTTCTTACATGGTTTGCTCCAATATGACCATATTATCCACAATAATGACAACTATACCATGTATTTTAATCCCAAATGAGTGTGTTACCTTTCGTAGGTGCTTCATTTTGCTTATTAGATGTCAACTTTGGTTTAGCATTGGATTTGCATTCTTGTGCTCTATGACCAAATTTCTAACAGTTGTAACAGTGTCCTTGAAATCTAGGTGTAGTAGGTGCCTTACTAATCTTTGACCTGCATTGATGTGCCTGATGTCTATGCTTCTTACAATTAAAGAAATTTCCATTGAGTTTAGGTTTAGGATTGGACTTACCATTCTTGCTTCTGTGGATTTTTTTGTATGTCCTATATTTCCACAATGATGACATGTAGGTTTGTTGTTCTTTGACTTTGCATTCCTTTGTTGTCTATTCTTTGATGATTCACCTTCTTCATAGGATGATAGGTACTCATCATGTCCAATTATAGAGGTGTCACTGGACCTTCTTGGTGACATTAACAGTTCCTCAAATTATTTCACAACTTTACTAGGATTGTTCATCCTTTCATTAAGTTCCTTTTCAAATCTCAATTCATTTTTTACTTGATTTTTCTTTGATCTCAAATTTGTGATTTCCATGTCTTTCCTATTCAACTCTTGATTTGCAAGTAACAGTTGGTTTACCATGTCAAATTGATTATTTTTTAGCTTCTTCATATCACATGTCCTTTCATCAAGTCTTATAGCCATTTGTCTTTTGTCTTCTTCTACCATTGTCTTGTCTTCTTCAGCTTTCTTTTTCTATTCAATTATTCCACATAGTCTTACCGATTGAATTTCATGTTCTCTCTTTAGAATTTTAACTTCTTCATTCAGTGTATTGTTTCTTTCTAACATATCTTCTATAGTTACATCACTTTCAGTGGAGTTTCCATTTTCAAATAGACCTTTAGTATCCTCTTCTTGATATCATTTGTCATTCAGTTGGTTTTCCAATTCCTTCCTTTTTCTTAAGAATTTCTTTAGTTCTCCTCTGGCTGCTTCAAGCTGGTGCAATGCAAGATGGATGTCAATCTTCTGGTTCTCTATGATCTTTCCCAACTTATAAACCTCCATCTCCAAGACCTTAACTCTCAAGTGGTTAGACTTCTTCTAAGAGAACTTATCTTTGATACCAATTGTTGGAAATCTAATATGGGAAAGTGAGATACTGAGGGGGGGGGTGAATCAGTTATCCATAATACTTCTCAATTTTGAAACTAATTACACATGCATGCCATAAACATAAATTTCAATACTGAAATGTATCTAACTTCTGAACTCATCCATCAAATGAAACACATAACACATAAATTTGGTAACCTAGAAACCCTTGAAAGTTAAAATTGGGGTGGGGATGACACCCACAAATCATCACTACTGCAGTATTAAAGTGTGCCTATTAGGGCTAGAAAATTTGATCACTTCAGATGATCTACCCTATGAGGGGCCTGCCCTATTAAGAGATTATACACTTGTGCAATCTACCTTGATTAAAGTATTTGAAACTTATAGCTAAGTAAGAACTCGGTTAAGAGATTTATAAAGGTCTGTGAGGACCACTCTGTTAAGAGATTTACCCTGATTCACCTGCTAAAATATATCAGTACCTAATCATTCGATTTGTACTATAAATGCTTATTATAGATTGTCTCTTTCCAATAATTGTTTGATCTCCAAAATCAAATGTAGATTTGTTCTGTCCTTCACTTCTCTACTCGATCACTATGCCTGATCTCTACATCTAACAATCAAAACACTGCTATGTTCCGCATACAAGAGATCTTCTCTATTACTCTCTCTTTTCTCTATATTTTAGGGTTTTGATATCACCTTATATAAACATCTGATCGAGCTTCTAGATCAAGATCAACGATCTAGATTCATCACTTATGTTGCATAAGCATTCCCTTTTTCTGATAGGTTACATGGTTTGCATAGGGATTAATAATAATAATGACAAAGCATAATCAACTCCTTGATTCTCTCAACAATTATTAAATCTTGTATAGAAGTCAGGAAAAATGGTTTACCTTGGTGTTTGTGCCATAACAAACATATATGTCAAAAATTGCTTGCTTGGCATATGAAGTCTCTGATTCTTGGTCAAAACTATTCTTCATATACTAGTGCTTAGCACTGACTCTTCTATACAACTCAGCATAAACTTCTCAATAACTACTAAAGTACTCGGCAACCTCTAAATTTCTCAGCAGTAACTACTGCTCGGTAAGTATACAAGTGTATACATTACTCAGCCTTAATAAGATGGCTCAGTCGCAGTGATGAATGGCCAACATTACCTTGAAAATGACTAAGTGTTAGACACTTATAGATAACATAACATTAGGGATCAACAAGCTTTTGGCTCTAATGTGGATGGAATTAAACCATCCTTTTTCTCATCATGGTTTTGATGTCGATGTATCACTAACTTTCATTATTGATTCTTGCCACTGGTTCATTATTGTTATTTCATTTGTCACTATTGTTTTGTATGAGTTATACATGTTATGATCATACTTTATAATACGTCATATAGGATAGATATATAGATAACCTCTGACTTAATGTCTTGTTAGTGATCCAATGAAGTTTACTTGTTGTACTTTAGATATGATGGCATTACTATTATATCATTTTAGTACTTGTAGTAAACATAGTTCAAATTCCATTTTCATGATATTGCTACTATGTTCTAATTGTTGTCCATATTTTTCTATTTCTAACAGCCTTTGATAACTTATTACATTGCTTCTTCACCTTCAATGTGATTGTTCTAACCTGTACAACTTAAATTTTGATCTTGATGTTGCATTACTATGACCTAGGTTTCATGGTATTCATGTTTCTTGCTTATATGAATTATGATGCATACCACTATTAAGATGCATCTTATATCTATGCACTTATGCCTTCATTCTTATTTGAATTACAAAACATAACAATGTTTGACTATGTTCAGCCTGTTATTCCTAATATTTGATGTGAAACAACATTAAACTCTTCATGAATGTGGCATCTGTTGTATTGAATGTCCTCTTAAAAAACTATGCTATTTGATTATTTAACAATAGTGTGTCAGTGACATGTCCTTTCCTTAACAATATTTTGTCCTTTTCTTAACATTGTAAGATCATCTTGTCTTTTCTATGATACACCTAGATGGTCTTATTAGTGCTTCTGAATACTTTCTATGTTGATACTTTTTGCCTTGAGTTGATGTATTGTCTTTGATCCTCATGATAGTTAACTAAAATATTTCATTCTACAGTGGAATTTCCCTTTAATAGTATATTGTCTTCAATCTGGATCTGATATATTGATAAATAATACACTAAAAGGTTTCATATTTTGAAGATATGTCCCTTTAATAGTATATTGTTTATGCATTCCTATAGATACACATATCACAAAATTTTTATCTAAAGAATGTGACTCAGATTTGTGCCTTCAGATGACTTTTCCCTAATTTTTCTGTATTGTATGTAACTAAAAATATGCTCGTATGACAGTCGATTTTGATAGATAGGGTCTAGATCTTTTCTCTTCTGATACCATTTTTCACAACCTTGAAGGTACCTTGAAGACACAAAAACACCTTCTGAAGCCAACTGAAGTAGGATGCAACATTGTTCATCATTTCATAAGGAATGGTGGATCTTTACCCTTTCTTTAGATCTTGACTTCTATACTTGTATATTTCCTTTCGGATTATTTTAAGAGTTATCCCATGGCTTGTGTGGGTTCTTATTTCTATTTCTTCTGTAATGAACAGTAACTTACCTAAAAATTTATTTTCAATATATGTATTTTCATTTGTACATTATCTCTTTGTAACAAGAAATGAAACATTTTACAAAGTACTTGTGCATTATAAAATAAGAATCTCTCTTTCATTGCATATACATTTTATGTTGTTCTTTAATGGAAAAAAACTAAACCTTATTAATTTAAAATTATTCAGTGCATGATATCTGAATTTTTTTCTTTGTAATCTCAAATGAATGCAATGACTTGGGCAAAGTAAAATAAAATGAATGTTTTCCACTTAATAATAAACAAACCAAACTAGCTTGACAATTTGAGCAATGTAGTGAAATTTGGTAACATTTATGGTGACATATAATGTTTTTTTGCCTTCTAAACATGTCAAGACCATTTTACCTTATAGAATTCCATTGGGCATAGAGTCTGCAACTTAGAAAACCAAAACCTTCCTTCCAAAACCAAACCAAAATTGAAACAAACACACCACTCAAAACTAAAACTGAAACTAACACTGCAATGTGACACAATCAAGTTGAGGACTTTTGTATATGGTTTATAGTAATGAATTCATGTGGGAAATGTCCTCATTAATATAAATGATATCTCTATTTCTAAATTATATTATTCTAGGTTGCATGAAACACCAAACTGAAAACTGAAATAGAAAGAACTCTAATATGATAAAATCCATTAGGATTGTCTCCAAAAAAAATTGTATGATTTGAGATAGCGTTCTTTCCATCTCATGCCTCATATCATATACTTTCTCTTCAAGTAGTATGATTTCTTTGACTAGATTAGATTCTTTCCTCTACCACACAACTGAAAAATTAACTAGGAATGTTTATGTGATTTTTAATGATGACCTGAAGGAGTATGTATGATGTAGGGAAGTGAGTTACAACTCATTCTCTATGTAATTTATACTCATTCATGTCATTTTTATGCATTCCAAAAATGTTCTCCTTATTTATCTGAAAAAATTGAATGCAACTAAATACAAACTAACTGAAAGTAGCTAACCATGTGCTGAAACACTTATTGAAATTTGAAAGCTAAACTACTCTACCCTAAACTATTGAGATGATGATGACTCAAACAAATCCATTGTCTAGTTTTGAAAATAACACTCCTTTCTACCTAGGTTGAGATTCTTTACAAATTTGAAAATAGTTGAAACAATATAGAAATGTGTAAAATATAGAGATAATTGTTGTAATATTACTTCAAGAACAAAATTAATGGGGCCTACCTCCTCAATCAAATTAGCAATGGTATTGACTAGAGGTGTAGAAACAATTTCAGATTTATTCTCTTCTATTATAATGTCCTCATGATTAGGTGCATATTTTACTTCTATTTTGATGTCCATCATTCTAGATAAATTTCTTATAGGACATCCTCGCAAGATAAAAAAATTAGAAAAATGATAGTTAATCTTAGCTTTATGCTTTGTTGCCCCATCATTTTTTTGGTTTACGTTTGATGCCTTTGGTGTCTCTTTGGGAGCTACAAGCTCTAAGACCTCATCCTTATATAATACTTGAATTCCCTCTTGAATATATGATGCTTCAACCTATAATCCTAAAAAAATGATTCCTCTACATTCCAGAACAACTCTTCTACCTCAAAATAAAAATAAAGGGCTTTTTCTACATCCCAAAATGACTCCTCAACCTCTAGATCTAATGAAAATGATTCTTTTGCATCCCATAAATGTTCTTCTTCTATGTCCTATGATATCCTTTACAAAATAGGACAAATATCTTTGTTATTGCATCTCTAATCAAGATTTGAAAAGACATTAGAAATGTCTTCACAAAGCACAAGTTCTAATTCAAGGATTTTTTCATAAGTGTGTGATTCTATGAATTTTGGGCCATCAATCCTTGAATAGAAAACATAAATTATAGAAGAAAAAATCTCAGGTTCTTTCATTTCCTCAATTGTCCTAGAAAATACTAGCAAAGTATGAGAAAATTTTCTTTGCTTTCACCAATATAGTCTAGAAGCTCAACAAATAAATTAGTCACTGAATCATTATTTTGATCAACATAACCATGTAATTCATTAAAAAAATCATTAAGAACCTCATAACTATCAACATTTTCCTCCTCAAGAACATACATAGCCACATATGTTCATAAACTACAATTGATTGAATATCTTGAAGGAAAGTTTGACAATGGAATGGATATTTGAAATACAGTGATTAATGATCACCAAGCTACTAAAGTGTATGTAAGACATTAAATTAGTTAATGTATTGTCATTGATGTCAACTAGTTTTGACTGTACTTATCATGATGGTTACAAACATCTTAAGAAAGAAAAATGGTAAAGGAATGAGATGGATGAGGAAGATATGGATATGGTATACATTGGGTAACTTATTGATGAGTCTATGGTATTATGTTAATGACTTGATTGTATTACATGATTATATTATGTATTGAAGATCAAGAATGAACAAGTTTATGTGGTCAGTAAATGAAGAATTCAGTATACACCGAGCAAGTGTATTGTATACCGAGTATAGTCTTAACCGAGATTGTTATCACCGATGCATTACGATATTGACCGAGTGAAAGAAATAAATGGAGCTTATGATTTCTGACTAAAGATGATGAGATGGATGATTGTTTATGATTCTGAGGTAAATGATAATGTTTGTTATGATGATCAAATGGCTAACCAAATTCAAGGATGATCGGATGAAGGAGAATGAAATGTATTATTGACACAATTGTAGAGGAAGGTTAAAGAGGCAAAATCTATGGATGGAAAGAAAATGGTTTATGATGTCTATATAAAGAGGCATGAGATTCATTATTAAGGCTGCAGGAGAATTCATGTGAAAAGTTTGATTTCATACAACACTGATCAAACTGGTTGAAGATAGAATCAAGAAAATATGCAGATAACACTGAGCGACAAAGAAAGCAATTACCGAGCATAACAGAGTTGGAGGAAACAGAGAGATTGAATTGATTATTAATCAGAGATATTTTTGAGCTTAGCATAGATCTGAAAATCTACAAATCAAGTTGTATTTGAATCATATCACTATTGTATCAATTTAGCCATTGTTACAAATAAATCTCTTAACCGAGTGGGACTTAACAGCCTTTATATTTTAGTATGACATTCAATGAATGTTGATTATTTTCTTGTTGACCCCATAGTGAATGTTTGGTCAAGGGAGAACTATTAGTGATAAATCCTCTAGCCAGGTTACACCTCATAGTGTGTTTTTGTAACCTTTAACAAGGTTGGCTCTTAACCGAGCTCACTTCAAAAGAGTGAATTATTTTGGGTTACCCATCCCAGGTGGTTTTTCCCCTAATAGGGTTTCCACGTTAAAAATATATGTGTTATATGTGTATGGATGTGTTGAATTGTTATTTTACTTTACACATTACTAAAAATGGATAGATCGGTAAACACAATATTTAATTTACTGGTAATCGGTATATGAAGAGAAAGGCACAGTTGATATTTTATCGAGTTGATTATTTGATTTGAAAGTTTTTTTATATACACGTCAGAGTATTTGGGATGATAGGATAACTAGACTTAACTGATTCAACCCCCCCCCCCCCCACCCTCTCTTAGTTATCTAATAATTGGTATCATAGCATAGAGTGCTTGGACGGAAAGTTTGAAGGACTTAAGCTAAAGATCACAAGATGTATAAGAGAGAGGTGCCACAGCTAAACAAAGACAACTTCTTGACATGGAAAAGCATAATGAGATTGTACCTATCAAGGATTGGAGAGTCTGCACTATACTATTTGGATAATGAGTTCATTTTGCCTACTGGACCTTTGACTATTGATCAGATGAGAGAAAGACATGATCATAATACTACATTGATAGAGATTGTTGCTTTCTTATCAAATGCCGAATTTGAAGATGTCAACACATTTACTCCTACTAAACAGATGTGGGACAAGCTTACACTAGTTCACGGAGGAGATGTGAACGTGCTAAGGGCTAAAGCTGAATGTCTTAGATAAAATGTTGATGACATGAAAATGAAAGATGGAGAGAATATATCACAGTAGAGAAACCGAATCAAGGAGATTGTGAATGCTATCTGAGGAGGAGGTATTATTGAAGAAGAAACTATTGTAAGTTAAATTCTTAGAACCTTGTTGCCTACTTATTCTATTATAGTTTCTACAATTCATAAGATGAGATCAGCTCTTGGTAATCATATTACACTTGATAGTCTAATCGGTAGACTGACTGCATTTGAGTTGAATAACTTTGATAATAGTGTTTTTCCTACTGTTGATTCTGTATTTATGTCATCTCTGAAGATTGGAAAATCAAGTAGTAAACACATGATAAGAAATGAAAGTGATAGTGAAAATGATGAGGATGAACTTGATGAGCTTGAAGCATTAATGGCTAGAAGACTGCAGAAAGGTAAAGGGAGGTATAGAGGAAAATTACCTTTGGTATGCTTTAACTGTAAAGAAATTGGCCATATTGCAATTAGATGTCCCAATGGGAAAAAAGATGAGAAAAGTAGTGAAAGATCTAGTGAAAGGAAGTCTAATAGAAGAGATAATTGAGAACATAGAGGCAACTGACAGTATGAGAAGAGAAGTAACCGAGATTACAAATACAAAGGCAAGAAGGCATGTTACCTTGTTGAAGATGATGATGATGACATTGACATTGACACTGATGAAGACATTGAGGTGGTATTCATAGCAATGAAAGAAGATTCAAAAGAAGAAGAAAGGTATGTTGAAACAACACTTATCTCTAAAGTTAGCAAGAATGATACTTGGATTATTGATAGTGGTGGTACACATCATATGACTGGTGATGAAGAGAAATTTGAATATCTTTAACATTATAATGGTGGATCTGTTAAAATGGGAAATGGTACACCATGTCTAGTAAAGGGAAAATGGTCTATATTCTTGAACAATAAGATCAGATGTGAGAATGCATATTGGGTGAAGGGACTGAATTATAATCTTTTGAGTGTAGCATAGCTGAATAATACAGGTCACCGAGTTGTATTTGAGAATAGAAAGGTGAAAATCTATGATGAGACTGGAAAGTTGGTTGATACTGGTGAACAATCTAAAGGTAATCTAATTTATCTTGATAATGTTGAAACTTCTTGTTTGATGGCTAGAACTGAAGATGTGTGGTTATGGCACAAATAGTTATGTCATGTGAATTTTGACAACATGGTGAAGATAAGTAAGAAAAGGAGAGTTAGAGGCTTACCGGGCATATCTAAACCTGATCATGTTATGTGCAAACATTGTCAAATGGGAAAAATATCAAAATATAGTTTTAAGAGAAAAACTATTCATCTAATGCTATTTTGGAGTTGGTTCACACCGACTTATGTGGTCCTATGAAAAATTAGAAGTATTATGGGGACATATATTTTATCTTGTTTGTTGATGACTTTTCTAGAATGATGATTGTCATGTTTTTGAAAGAAAAATCTGAAGCTTTTAAGATGTTTAAATGGTATAAAGCTAAAGTGGAAAGAGAAAGTGGTAAATAATTAAAATTCTTGATATAAGATAGAGGTGGTGAATTTATTTATGATGAGTTCATTAACTTTTGTAATGAGCATGGAATTAAGAGACAGGTTTTTGTACTGAGGACACCCCAACTAAATGGAATTTCTGAAAGAAGGAATAGATATATTGTTGATTGTGCTAGAACACTAATGACTACAAAATATGTTGCATAGATATACTGGAGAGAAGTTGTTAGTATTTTTGTATACGAATTGAACCGAGTTCAACTGAAGAAAGATTCAAACAAGACACCTTACAAATTATGGTATGGCTACACACCTAATGTAAGTTATTTTAGAATTTTTGGAAGTAGATGTTACATTCTAAAAGATGATAGAAATGGATTCAATTCAAAAGGTGATGAAGGAATATTATTAGGATATTCTACTAAGAGAAAAGCTTACAAATGTTTGAATAAGGATTCTAACAAGATGATTGAAAGTGAAAATGTGAGAGTTGATGAATATGCTGAGAAGAATGATAAAGAAAGTAGAAAGGAACCAAAAGATTATGGTAGATTTACTTATATTGAGTAACTTGACACTCTACCTGCACAATAGCCTAGTGTTATCAAGCATCAGGGTAACTCTACTGAGCATCAATCTATATAGACTGATAATCAACAAAGAGTTATTGATGAAGATAATGATCCTAAACTGAGTGGAGAACACAATGAAGAACAAAGAATTGAACCTATACTTGCAAGATACGTAAGGAAACCTCATCCATAGAATCACATTATTGAGGATAAAAAGGTTGGCATGATGACATGAAGTTGAGAAACAACACATTCTTAGTTTGTGAATTTGAACCTAAAATTATTAGAGATGCACTTGAAATGATGAATGGGTTAGGGCCATGAATGAAGAAATTGAGCAGATACAGAAAAACAAAACATAAACATTGGTGTCAAGACCGAAAGATAAGAATGTAATTGGAACCAAATGGATATTTAGAAAAAAGTTGAATAAAAATGGAGATGTCACTAGGAATAAGGCAAGACTTGTATGCAAAGGACATGCACAAGAAGAAGGTATTGACTATGGTGAGACATTTGCACCTATTTCTAGACTTGAAGGAGTTAGAATATTGCTTGCTTATGTTGCTTACAAAAGATTTAAAGTTTATCAGATGGATGTTAAATCTACATTTCTGAATGAAATATTTGAAGAAGAGGTATATATTGAACAACCTAAAGGATTTTTTGATCCGAATCAGAAGAACATGGCATGTAAGTTGCACAAAGCACTATATGGATTTAAACAAGCACTAAGAGCATGGTATGAAAGACTGCACTCCTACCTTATCAGTATTAGATTTTCTAGAACAAGTGACAACAATAATTTATATTTGAAAGGTGAAACTTATGATAAGATTCTTATTTCTGAAATTTTTGTTGATGATATCATATTTAGAGGACATGATAATCTATGAAAATCATTTTCTGATGAAATGAGAAAAGAATTTGAAATGCCAATGTTTCGAGAGATTAAATTATTTATTGGCATCCAAATTTTACAACAAAATGAAGGCATATACATTACTCAATCAAAGTACATAAAAGAAGTATTGAAGACCTTTGGTATGGAGGATTCAAAACTGATCGATACACCTATGGTCATTAGATGTAAATTGACAAAGGATGATCAGTCAATTGAGGTAAATCAGACATTATACAGATCAATGATTGGTAAGTTGATGTATATTGTGCATAGTAGACCAGATATTGCACATGTAGTTGGAATTGTAGCAATATTTTATACTAATCCTAAAGAATCACATATGATTGTTGTAAAAAGAATTTTGAGATACTTGAAGAACACTGAAAACTATGTCTTATGGTACAAGAAAGAAGGCAATTTCAAACTGAAAGTTTACACAAAAGTGGATTGGGCTGGAAACATTAATGATAGAAAGAGCACTACTGGTGGAGAATTATTTTTGGGAGAAAGACTAGTTACTTGGATAAGTAAGAAACAAAGATGCATTTCTCAATACACTGTAGAAGTAGAATATGTTGTTTTTATTGCTAATTGTTTGAACATTGCATGGATAAAACATCTTTTGGAAGGTATGAATGAAGAGATCACTGACCCGGTGATAATATATTGTGATAACACTAGTGATGCATGCAAAGAAAAAGCATATATCTATAAAGTATCACTACTTGAGGGAACAAGTACAAGAAAATCAAGTGAAACTAGAGTATGTGAAATCACAAGACCAACTTGTTGATATATTTACTAAACCCTTACCTAAGGATACCTTTGAGTACTTGAGGACTAGACTGGTGGTCCATCCCCTATCTATCAGTCACTAAGGTGATTAGGAGGTTGCATCAACCTATACTTTATCAGAATATCAAATGATGTTAATGCATTGTGTTCACACTTTAGGTTTTGTGAGGTTGTGAAAGCTAATAGATAGAAGACAAACCGAAACTGCATATCGGTACATGAAAGGTACTTGATCTGAACTAAACACTGAAGATAATATTTTGGCCATTGAAGAGCTGTTTATTTTTTTTGGCATTGATGTCAAAGGGAGAGAAGAATCAATGAAATATCTATCTAAAGGGAGAGAATATCATATCCATGGGGAGAGACTGTATGGAGTATTAATGTTATGTAGTGACTAAACATATTAAATGCACAAGCTAGGGAGAGCTTACCGAGTTACAACATTTACTTACAGATTTTTAGAACATATGATTGGTATTCTGTGGCATATCTCATATTGTGTTGTCATCAATGCCAAAGGGAGAGATTGATAAACTATAATTGATTGAATATATTGAAGGAAAGTTTGACAATGGAATGGATATTTGAAAGATAGTGTGACACAGAGCTCTCCCCTATTTAGGCAGCTTGGTAGATGGTGAGACCTTCAGTGTTTCTCTAAACCTAGAGTGGGCTTAGGAGAGTGCTCTACACCTTTAGAAGATCCTTTAATAACCACAAGTACACTATCATTACTGGAGGATTCAGTGTCTTTAACTTTCTTTACTCTCTCGGGCTTGACTGGTGCTTGGTTGAGTCCTATACCGACTGAACTTGGTTAGTGCTCAGTTCCTTTGATGACCGAATGACTCAGTAACTTCATTGAGTAGATTATTGATGCTCATTAATCCTACTTTGAAATATCTTGACTAGTTCAAACTTGAATGGGAACCTTTGTTTTGGGAAAAGGGGATGGAAAGGTTCCAACCTCACAAGTTTTGGGAACAACCAGTACTCTATTTAAGCCATCTGAATAGGGTGTTATGAACTTAGTTCAAGATCCTTTCAAAGAGACTAACAAAAAAATTGTAGATTTGAATACCCTTTATCGGGTTGAGTCTAGCCTCCAGATTGCAAGATCTCAGACAACTCGGACAGTGTCAAACTATTCTTGACTCACTAGTCCTATTAGGGTTGATTCACTTGGTAACTTAAGGAAAATTTCACCAATCAATTATCCAAGGAAAACCACTTGCTATACTGATATTAATAAACCAAAAGAGACAACAATCTATTACAAGATTGCATTTATCCACCCCCAAAGTGTTGTTGTCACTTCACCTTTCCATTTCCTGCACCAAGCACATAGAGATGCTTGGTCTAGAGTCTACAAATAGATTTCCTGAGGACATCCCCTTTCTCCTGCACTCCTAGGGATCTAATATACATTGACCCTACTTTCATTTCCCCACTTCACATGGGAATCCCATGAAGGAAAAGCAAGTTAGGGCATTATTTGTCTGAACCCTAGTTCAAAAGGAGTTGCGGAAAACTCATAACCCAAAACCTTCTAACTCTCGACTCCAATGTCCAAACTGACTTAGATCAAAGGAATTGGAGTCCTAATACATGTCAGGTGTTAGATAGATCAATTCTCTTCTTCACACCCCTGTGCCAATCCATACACATACAGTTTACAATCCAGAATGTAGAGAAAATAGGGATTCTTTATTGATTGAATGCAAAATTACATCACCTTCCACTGTCATCATATTCCACCCACCTATAAGGGCTACTTGAAGAAGTTCCCTAATGGATCCAATTGATTTTCAAATGTTGTGACCATTGGGAGGTGGTTTTACAATTCGGTAGCAACTTTTCAAAGAAGTTGTCGAGCAACATTTCTTGCATTTTGCAACTTTTGCAAAATGTTGCCTTCTTGCTCCTAAAGAGCCTAGAGGCCTAAGCCATGGATCCTAATGATCCCAAACATTACAAAAACATTAAAGTAAAAAAATCACCTAAAATTTCCTTTGGACCATAGTAAAAAACCCATGGTTTATAACCACATCAGGGGTGACTAGGTCTTACAAGTTGGCTTGCTAAACAAAAGTTTTCAAATTCTAAAAGGTCCCTTAGGCATGAATACCCTTGGGTGAATCCTTTGAAGACTATAGAAGTGTGGATGTTGTGAAGAGTGGAGGGGGTGCTCCTGCACCATACTCCCTTGTTTTGAAAACTCAAGTCCCACTTGAGAGAAGTTTTTGAACTGAGGTTCCATGCTTGTTGATACACTCTTCATTCATCCATGTAGCATCAATGTCTGGTAACCCCTTCCATTTGACCAAGTAATCTTTGTAGGTCTTCTTCCTAGTTTTCTTGACCACTTTAGAGTCAAGAATCTTTTCCAGCTGTAAAGGTTGGCTTGGTGGCAAGTTCTTTATCCATTCTACCTATTTGTCTTCAATATCCTGCAAAGTGTCATTAGATCCTACATCACCCTTAAAAAGAGTAAGATCACAAATTTGAAAGATAGGAGAAATAGTAGGGGGTAAATAAATTTCATAAGCATTATCCCCAAATTTATGAAGTATTTGACAAGGACCAATTTTCCTCATCTACAATTTGGTGTGTCCCCTTGGTAGCCTTGCCTTATTCAAGTATGCCCATACTTGATCTCCTTCTTTGAAAGTAACATGTCTTCTCTTCTTATCTACTTGTTCTTTTTACTTTGTAGTATTTTAACTCAATGTATCTTGGACTTGATCATGAATCTATTTGATCCATGCAGATAGTTCTTCTCCCTATACACTAACTTTAAAGTCAGTCGGTAACTCTCTCAATTCCATAACTCCTCTAGGATGGAGTCCATAATTCACTTGGAATGTTGTCTTCCCTATGGACCTATTCATTGAATCATTGAAAGAAAATTCTACTTGAGGAAGAATAGCATCCCATGTTTATCCATACTATTTTGTTAGACACATTAGAAGGTTGCCTAATGATCTATTTACAACTTCAGTCTACCCATCTGTCTGTGGATGGTATGCAGAACTGAATGACGGGCTTGTTCCCAAATTTTTCCAAAGGGTTATCCAAAAATACCCTTGGAATTTCACATCTCTGACTGAGATAATGGATGTTGGCAATCCATGAATTTTGACCACTTCTTTAAAAAATAGGTTAGCGATATGTGAAGCATCATTAGAAACCTTACAAGGAAAAAAGTATGCCATTTTGCTAAATCTGTCAACTATAACAAAGATACTATCAAATCCTTGTTTAGTTCTTGGAAGTCCTAAGACAAAATCAATACTCACATTATCCCATGGTTTTGTTGGAATAGGGAGTGGTTGATAGAGACCCTGATTGGTCTTGACTCCTTTAGCCCTTTGAAAAATAGTGCATGACTCAACACATTTTCTAACATCAGTGGGTAACCGAGGCCAATGATAGTTTCTCCTTACAAGTTCAAGTGTCTTATCTATGCCAAAATGACCTCATAATGTACCACAATGCTTCTCTCTAATCAGATTTTCTCTCATAGAGCATTTAGGAATATAGAGTTGGCCTCCTTTGAACAAAAGGCTATTCTGCAATAAATATTTTGAATAAATAGTATTATATGCATCTGATAGAGTAGAGAAAACCTTATAGATATCACCAAAGTCTGAATCATCCTTGTATAGGTGCTTAAGGGCATCAATTCCTATGCTTTGTACCTACACTTCTTCAACCAAAATTACTCTTCTACTGAGAGTGTTTACAACTTTATTTGAAGTTCCTTTCTTATGCTTTATGGAAAATGTAAATGCTTGGAGTTGTTCAACCCATTTCATGTGCCTGCAGCTTAGCTTATCCTAACTATTCAGAAAACTTAAAGCATGATTATTAGTAAAGATAATAAATTCCTTAGGAATCAAGTAGTGCCTCAATTTCTTGAGGGCTTGAACCATAGCATAGAGTTCCAAGTCATATGTACTATACTTCTTCTTTGCTTCATTCAATTTTTCAGAGAAGAAATCCACTAGTCTTCCATCCTAATTAAGGACTGTGCCTATGGCCAGATTGCTAGCATCAGTCTCTACTGTGAATAATTTGTTGAAGGTAGGTAGTGCCAAAATGGGATATTGTGCTACTCTCTCCTTCAAATACTTGAAAGCTTCATCTTCTTGTGTTGTCCATAGGAATTTTGTTTTTCTACCACCCTTGATGGTATCAAGTAAAGGTGCACAAATGTGACTGAAATTTTTGATAAATTTCCTATAAAAGGTAGTCAATCCATGAAAGCTCCTGACTTCTCGTAGAGTCTTCGGTATGGGCCAATTGATGATAGCCTCTACTTTTTCAAGGTCCATTTTCAATGTGCCCTTTGAGATCACAAAACCCAAGAATATCAACTCTTGTTGCATGAATGTACACTTTTGTAAGTTGATAGATAGTTTATTCTCATGTCTCATGTGGTCTCCCATAGTTCCACAAAAGATTAGGATATCATCTAAATAGGCCACCACAAAATTTCCTATGAAATCTTGAAGCACTTCATTCATCAATCTCATGAAGGTGTTAGGAGCATTGCTAAGGCCAAATAGCATCACAAGCCATTCATATAATCCCTCAGTAGTTTTAAATGTAGTTTTCCACTCATCTTCTAGCCTTATCCTTATCTGGTGGTATCCAGATTTAAGGTCAATTTTTGAAAAATAACATGCTCCTCTGATTTGGTCTAATAGATCCTCAATCTTGGGTATGGGGAATATATATCTGATTATAATTTTATTTATTGCCCTAGATTTGGTGCATAGTCTCCATTTTTCATCCTTTTTAGGGGCCAAAACACTCGGGACTGCACAAGGGCTGAGACTCTTTTGTATGAGTCCTTTTGTCAGCAATTCACTAATTTGTCTGGTGACTTCTGCATTTTGATCAAGAATGATTTTATAAGCAGCTTTGTTAGGTAGGGAAGCACCTAGGATGAAGTCTATTTGGTGACAAATGTCCCTCAATAGTGGGATCTCATCTGGTGTGTTTCTTGTAACTATTCCTTTGTACTTTTGTAGTAGACTGTCTACTTCCTTTGGTACTTAATTGTGCATTGTTTTCTCCTTAGTTTTAAGGACTGGGGCATATCCTACCTCAGAATCTTGAATAGTTTTGATCATCTCTTGTTCTCCTGCAAGCATGACTAATTGTTCTTTTGGTTTTTATTGTTGAGGATCAGGAAGAGGGAGCAGATTATATTTGTGACCATTTTGAATAATTTGGTATTTATTTGTGACTCCATCATGTATAGCCTGTAGATCATACTACCATGGATGTCCTAAAAAAAGGTGACATACATCCATATCTACAACATCACAAAGGACTCTATCCTTATAGTCTTTTATAGATAAATCTACCCAAGCTTGTTCATTTATGAGGGTCTGCTGCCCTTTTGTTAACCAAGATACATGGGATGGGTTTGGGTGGGGTATCTTTTCCAATTTTAATTTATCTACCATTTCTCTAGATACAAGATTTTTAGTAGAACTAGAATCAATTATTAAATTGCATAACTTTCCATGGCTCTTGCAATTGGTTCTAAAAAGACTTTTTCTTTGAGGAGGTTCCACCAAAATGGGTTCTTGGATCAAAGTCATCTTCATCATGAGGCTTACTCCATCTTCTCCAATATAGTCTCTCACACTATCATCATCATCTTATTGCACTATTTTGGCTCTTCTTTCAGCTTGGTTATTCTTTTTGTCTCTATTCGGACACCTATTGCTGTAGTGCCCTGTCTGATTGCAGTTATAACATCTGATATGTCCATTATTTCTTCCTCCATTTCTACCCCTATTGTTTCCTCTTTTGCCTCTATATCCACCTGTTGAACTACTTTCCCCTTGGGTGTTCTCCTTATTAGATTCTCCTTGTGGTATATTGGTATGTCCTCTTCCTCCAAAGTTTCCTCTACCTCTTTCATTCTTGGCTTTTCCTCTACCACTATGTTCATTCCTCCTTCTATAATTTTCTTCAACTTTCAATGCCAATTGATAGCATTGGTTCATGATGGTAGGGCTTGTCAAATTGAGTTCATCTTGAATTGAGACCCTTAGGCCTTGCATATACTGAGCAATCTTTACACATTCTGGTTCGGCAAGCTTGGATTTCATCACCAATATCTGAAATTCTTCAGTATAGCTAGAGATGTCCATCTTTTTATGTCTTAGATGCATTCTTATTTTATGAAGTTAAACTTCATAATATTTAGGGAAATATGTTTCCCTAAGTAGGGCCACCATCTTCTTCCAAGTGGGGACTAGATTCTTTCCATTCTTCACCCTATCATCCTAAGTGAAGTTCTACCATGTGAGTGTAGAGCCTTTGAGCTTTGACTTAGAAATCTTCACCCTCTAATTCTTAGGGATGTCTTTACAATCAAAGAAACTATTTAGAGCATCCACCCAATCCATTGCAGCATCTGATTCCATCTTCCCATTGTATGTAGGCAACTCAAGTTTGGCATCCATGGTTCTCCTCTCCATAGACTTTAGAGTCTTCATAAGCAACCTCTGGTCTACAGGACATTCTTCTTCCTCCTGCTGAGGGGGTTATTCATCACTCCCTTCTTTGACATCATCATAGTTTCCACTACTTCTCTTCTGAATCTCTTCCCTAAGCCTATCCATCTCTTTCCTCATCTACTGCATCTCAGTGTCTCTTTGATCATCACGTTGTGTCATTTTCTCTTTCAGGTATCTTATTATCTTTGCATTGGTCATCCTTGATGACAATCCTCCTTCATCTTCTCCTTCCATGGTGCTGGTATATCTTACCCTAAGGATCTTAGATTCTCTAATACCACTTGACACAGAGCTCTCCCCTATTTAGGTAGCTTGGTAAATGGTGAGACCTTTGGTGTTTCTCTGAACCATAATGGGCTTAGGAGAGTTTTCTACACCTTTAGAATATCCTATAACAACCACAAGTACACTATCTTTACTAGAGGATTCAGTGTCTTTAACTTTCTTTACTCCCCCGAGCTTGACTGGTGCTCGGTTGAGTCTTGTACTGACTGAACTCGGTTAGTGCTTGGTTCCTTTGATGACTGAGTGACTCGGTAACTTCACCGAGTAGATTACTGATAGTCGGTAATCCTACTGTGAAATATCCCAACTAGTTCAAACTTGAATGGGAACCTTTATTTTGGGAAAAGGGGATGGAAAGGTTCCAACTTCTTTCTATATGCCTCCTATGGAATGATTTCCATACTCATAAGTTTTGGGAACAACCAGTACTCAGTTTAAGCCTTCTAAACAGGGTGTTATGGACTTAGTTCAAGATCCTTTCAAAGAGACTAAAAAACAAATTGTAGATTTGAATACCCTTTATCAGGTTGAGTCTAGCCTCCAGATCACAAGCTCTTAGAGAACTCAAACAGTGTCAAACTATTCTTGACTCACTAGTCCTATTAGGGTTGATTGACTCGGTAACTTAAGGAAAAATTCACCAGTCGATTATCCAAGGAAAACCACTTACTGTACTAATATTAATAAACCCAAAGAGACAAAAATCTATTACTAGATTGTATTTATCCACCCCCGAAGTGTTGTTGTCACTTCACCTTTCCATTTCCTGCACCAAGCACATAGAGATGCTTGGTCTAGAGTCTACAAATAGATTTCTTGAGGAAATCCCCTTTCTCCTAAGCTCCTAGGGATCTAATATTCATTGACCCTACTTGCATTTCCCCACTTTGCATGGGAATCCCATGAAGGAAAAGTAAGTTAGGGCATTATTTGTCTGAACCCTAGTCCAAGAGGAGTTCTAGAAAACCTATAACCCAAAACCTTCTAACTCTCGACTCCAATGTCCAAACTGACTTAGATTAAAGGAATTGGAGTCCTAATACATGTCAGGTGTTAGATTGTTCAATGCTCTTCTTCACACACCTGTGCCAATCCGTACATGTATAGTTTACAGTCCAGAACGTAGAGGAAATAGGGATTCTTTATTGATTGAATGCAAAATTACATCGCCTTCCACCGTCATCATCTTCCACCTGCCTATAAGGGCTACTTCAAGAAGTTCCCTAATGTATCCAACAACTTTTCAAATGTTGTGACTGTTGGGAGGTGGTTTTACAATTCGGTAGCAACTTTTCAAAGAAGTTGTCAAGCAACATTTCTTACATTTTGCAACTTTTGCAAAATGTTGCATTCTTGCTCCTAAAGATCCTAGAGGCCTAAGCCATGGATCCTAATGATCCCAAACATTACAAAAACATTAAAGTAAACAAAACACCTAAAAGTGCCTTTGGACCATAGTCAAAAACCCATGGTTTATAACAACACCGAGGGTGACTAGGTCTTACAAGTTAGCTTACTAAACAAAAGTTTTCAAATTCTAAAAGGTCCCTTAGGCATGAATACCCTTGGGTGAATCCTTTGAAAACCATAGAAGTGTGGCTGGTGTGAAGAGTGGAGGGGGTGCTCCTGCACCACAGTGATTGATGATCATCGAGCTACTAAATTGTATGTAAGACATTAAATCAGTTAATGTATTGTCATCGATGTCAACTAGTTTTGATTGTACTTATCACGATGGTTACAAACATCTTAAGAAAGGAAAATGGTAAAGGAATGAGATATCTACATGAAGATGAGATGGATGAGGAAGATATGGATATGGTATACATTGGGTAACTTATTGATGAGTCTATGGCATTATGTAATGACTTTATTTTATGACATGATTCTATTATGTATTGAAGATCAGAACAAACAAGTTTATATGGTCGGTAAATAAAGAATTCAGTATACACCAAGCAAGTGTAGTGTATATCGAGTATAGTGTTAACTCGGCTAGTTATCACCAACGCATTATGGTATTGACTGAGTGAAAGAAATAAATGGAGATTATGAATGCTGACTGAAGATGATGATTTGGATGATTGTTTATGATTTTGAGGTAAATAATAATGTTTTTTATGATGATCAAATGGCTGATAAAATTCAAGGATGATCGGATGAAGGATAATGAAACATGTTATTGAAATAATTGTCGAGGAAGGTTAAAGCGGCAAAATCTATGGTGAAGATTAAGAGGCAAAATCTATGGATGGAAAGAAAATGATTTATGATGTCTATATAAAGAGACATGATATTCATTCTTGAGGCTAGAAGAGAATTTGTGTGAAAAGATTGATTTCATGCAAGACTGATCAAACTGGTTGAAGATAGAACTGAGAAAATCTACAAACAACATCGAGTGACATAGAAAGAAATTACCAAGCATAATAGAGTTGGAGGAAATAGAGAGATTGAATTAATTATTAATTATTGAATTAGTACACCCAGGAGATTGGGGGTACTATGGAGGTCCAGGGCCCTTCTTTCTCACAGGAATCAAACTTAAGCAGAAGCTTGTTAGTATCTCCAAGAAAGATTAACAGAATCCTTGAGCTAGTCTCCACCTCTTCTCCAGGGAAAATTTCTAGAATGGAGGCTCTATTTGAGAGCTGCAAAGATGACAATGTGGGTCCTTGGATTTCTATAAAGAAAAAGAAGAACAGTAGGGACCCATCTCCAGTGTCTCTAGCTACTACGAGAAGTAGGGCTAAAGCTGACACAGGAAGTAAATCAAGCACCCTAGGTAGGTGGAGCAAGCATCAAATAAGAAAGGAAGAAACAAGAAGAAACATAGTAGATGGGACCCAGAAAACCATCCAGGAAACATACCCCCAAAAGAAATTATGAAGTTCATATCTTGGAACATTCGTGGACTCAATGGAATCCACAAGAAGGAAATTGTTAGGAATATGATTAGGGATCATAGGCCAGATATTTTTTTTATTCAGGAAATGAAAAATGAAGAAGGAGAAGATTGAAAGAATTTTTTTCAGTAAAGGGATGAAGATAGCAGCTTCTGATTCTATGGGAGCTTCTGGAGGACTGTTAGTGATATGGAAGGACAACTTAATGGTGGATATCATTTTTTATGAAGGTAACATTTTGCTTATTCATTTCAAAAATATCAAGGATTAGGAAAGTTGGTTTGTTAGCAATCTGATGTCCAAGCTGGGAGACTCTAAGGGCATTATTATGGGAGATTTCAATACCCCCTTGTTGGCCACCGAGAAGTTAGGTGGGCTCCCACAGGACTTGGAAAGTAGACAACATCTGGCTGATCTAATCAATGACTTGGCTCTCATGGATGTTGATTTAGGAGGTGGAAAGTTCACTTGGTCTAACAGAAGAATAGGGACGGATTGTATTCAGGTTAGGATGGATAGAGCTCTGATCACTATGGATTGGATGAACCATTACCAATGCAAACTTTCATCTTTGGTGAGACTTGGTTCGGATCAGTCCCCTATTGTTCTTACCATTGAGCTTTGCAATAGGAAAAAGGCTTTCCCTTTCTGATTTGAGAAGATGTGGTCTGCTCATCCTGGTCTTTCTGACAAAATTAGGGAATGGTGGAGCATTAATGTGGAAGGCACAACTATGTATAAGGTGGCTAAGAAACTCAAAAACATTAAAATAGAGATCAAAAAGTGGAATAAAAAGGATTTTGGGAACATTTTTCTATCGAAAGAAAGGATTATGGTGGATCTCACTGAGGTGCAAGAGGAGATTTAGAACATGGTCTATGATGAGAATAGGCTGAATGTAGAAAAGACTATTATGGCTAATCTTCAAAACATTATGGGCAAAGAGGAAATGTTTTGGAGGCAAAGGTCTAGATCGGTTTGGTTAAAGGAAGGGAACAAAAACTCTAGATTCTTCCACCTCTCTACTATGAAACATAGGGCTGCCAATAGAATTAGTGTTATTAAAAAGGGGGATGATTCTTTTGAGGAAGATAAGGAGATCACTAAGGAAGATATTAGGTATTTCTCTACTATCCTTACCAAAGAGACCAACCTAGGAGAAGTGGATCAAGTGGATATTCTCAAGACCATTCCTAGTGTGATTAATGCTAGCTAGAACAGGTCCCTTGTGGCTATTCTGGAAATTGATGAAATAAAGGAGGTTGTCTTCTCCCTGCCTATTGAGAAAGCCCCTGGCCCTGATGGTTTCCCTACCTTTTTCTTCTAGATGTATTGGGAAGTTTTAAAAGATGACCTGGTCAAAGCGGTTCAGGAATTTTTTGGTGCTAAGTGCTTGCTTAAGGAAATCAATGCTACCTTCTTGGTTTTGATTCCCAAAGTCTCGGGTGTGGACTCTTTTGATTATTTCAGGCCTATTAGTCTTTGTAACTCTTTTTACAATATTTTTTCTAAAGTTTTAACAAATAGAATAATCAAAATCCTTCCGGGGATTATTGCTCCTCAACAATCGGGGTTTGTCCCTGGTAGACAAATCCTTGATTCTATCATTTTTGTGCATGAGGTTATTCACTCTTTAGAGGAATGTAAAAAGGATGGTTTCTTTCTCAAGCTATATTTGGCAAACGCCTATGATAGGGTGGACTGGTTGTTCCTAGATAAAGTTCTTGGAGCTTTTGGCTTCAATGATAAAACTAGAAAGATTATATCTCAACTGATCTCCACCCCCACTTTTGCGGTGATGGTTAATGGTTCTCCCATGGATTTTTTCAAATCCTCTAGAGGGCTTAGGCAAGGGGATCCCCTTTCCCCAATCCTCTTTATTATTCTAGTGGAGTGCTTGGGAAGACTTATTCATGATAAAAGGAGTAGAGGAGATTTTACCAGGATAAAACCCTCTTCCGAACCCCTGATTTTCTCTCATCAGCAATTTTTGGATGACACCATCTTAGGGGGAGAGGCTTCGATGAAAGAAGCTAGAAATGTGAAGTCCATTCTCAATACTCACTCTAATGCCACGGGCCAACTCATTAACTGGAGCAAGAGCTCGGTCTACTTTGTCAACACCCCTGGAGGCAGACAAAGGAAAATTGCTAGTATCTTGGGTTATGGTATTGGCTCTCTCCCTTCTACTTATTTGGGGCTCCCTATGGGGGCCAAACCTCCTGACCTCTTTTGGGACAACCTCATTGACAGGTTCAATAGAAAACTGGCTAGCTGGAAGGGTATTATTCTGAGTTGGGCTGGTAAAGTTCTTCTGATCAAATCTACTTTGTAGAATATGCCTACTTATGCCCTGAGCTTGTTCTCTATTCCTTCCAAATTGGCTGATACTTTGGAGTCTATTCAGAGGAAGTTTTTGTGGGCTGGTCTTGAAGGCAATAAGAAGTACCTGCTTATGGCTTGGGAAAATATCTACAGACCTAAAAAGAAGGGGGGGTTGGGGATTAGGAATCTGAAGCAGTTCAATAGGGCTTTGCAAGCTAAATAGATATGGAGGATCTTTAACTCCAAGGGGGAATGGAGGGATATTCTAAAGGATAAGTATTCTGCCAATATTAATTTCAAGTAGTTCATCAGCAGGGATAATGACCAAAAGGGCTCCAACATTTGGAATGGCATTATAAAGACTAAAGGGTTAGCCACTGAGAAGGTGAAATGGAAACTTGGTAATGGTGAAGATATCAACTTCTGGCTTGATGACTGGCTTAGTTTTGGGCCTTTATGGAACATTGAGCAATATAATAGATGGGTGATACCTTGCATGGAAAGATTTGGTTGCAGGGTGAAAGACTATAGGGTCAATGATGAGTGGGTGAACCTGACCAAGATATCCTAGGAGCTCAAGCCGCTCATGGATATGATTAGGCTTATCCCTCTATCCCTCAACAAGGATGCTATTATTTGGGGGATGACTAAGGATGGAAACTACACTGTGGCCTCGGGCTATGAAATCATGCAAATTATTGATATTGTCCCTATCTGGGCCAAAGCTTTGTATCCTGGCCTTATCCCCAAAATCAACATTTTTTTTCTGGATAATGCTTCAAAACTGTATTTTGATGATGGACAACCTTACCAAGAGGGGCCATCAAATTCCTAATCAATGCATCCTTTGTAAAAATCATAGTGAAAGTGTTGACCACCTTTTCATTCATTGCCATTTCACCAAAGATATTTGGTCTTCTTTCCTATCTTTCTTCAAGTTGACCTGGGTTTTTCCCAATAACATGAGGGAGCTCTTTGAATAGTGGCATTGTGGGGTGTCTGGGGATGTGAGCAAGGCCTTATGGGATTGGACTCTACCCCATCTCTATTGGGGGGTGTGGAAGGAGAAAAACAACTAAATTTTTAGGGAGAAAGAAGCCAATGCTAAGGTGGTCTTTCACAAAAGCCTTAACGCTCTGTTAGAGAACTATACTATCATCAAAGGCTATAACCCTCTTCTCAATTCTAAGGAGAATGATTGAAGTAGGAGGGAGGACTACAGATGGACTCTTCCACTTGAGGGCTAGTGTAAAGCTAACTTTGATGGGGCTGCGAAAGGCAACCTAGGCCAGGCTAGGATTGGGGGCATCATCAGAAATGATCATGGGAAAGGAATTGCTGCTATTACAGCTCCTCTGGGGGTGCAAACTAATCACTATGTGGAGGCCATTATGGCCCATCAAATTATAAAGCTTGCTCAGGATATAGGAGTCAGAAAACTATGGCTGGAAGGAGACTCAAAGAATATAATAGATTGTCTTAATGAGAAAAATGAGCCTACCTAGACGATTACAAATATCATTAATGAGAGTGTTTAGGTTCTCAAGTCCTTTGACAGAGTCTACATGGCTCATGAATACAGGGAAGAAAACCAAGTGGTTGACAGACTGGCCAATTGGGTAGTCAGGAAAGATGAGATGAAAAGATGGATGGACAGACATAATATTCTGCTTGAAATCAAAGATTTAATTGAAAGAGAGAGAATCCTCGGTAGATTGGGAAACATTAAATGATACTAATGAAAGTTTAAATTTTATGGGAAATGTGTTCAAAAATTATTTGTAAGTACGAAAGCCAAAGTATGAATTACCTGACCAATTGCCATCATTGCACTTTGAGGCCCATTTTTGGGTTTAATTTTAATGAGTTCAAAAGAAGGATCGAGAATATCATTCATTTTATCTATTGGTTCTAGATTTTGAAAGACATTGCTATCAAGGGAAAAGATTGCAGAGAAAGTGAAAAAATGGCGGGGGAAAGACATAGGAGGGAACCAAAGGATGAAGCTGAGAAGTGGCAGCAACGCTCTAAGGTGTGGAACATTTTGAGTAAAGGTGATGTTACTTCTTTCATTGAATGGTTGCATCAGTGGAAACTCTCTGTTGCTAAAACCATGGTTAAGAATTGGAATGAGGGGAGTGTCAAAATTGATGGGGTCAAGTTCACAGTGATGGAGGAGGTTATTTTTGTGATCACGGGCATCCCCATTATTGGGAAGAAATTCTACAAAGACAGGTGCATTTCAAGTCAGGTGGTGTTGGAATTTGACAAAGGTGCGAAGGAAAAGAAGGCTCTTGTGAAGAAAAGCACCTACTATCTTCCGAGGTACATCAAACCACTGTGGAGGTTTGTGCTGAGGGTGATAATCAAGTATATCTCCTTGGACATGAGATTCAACCGCATCTACTCTTACCCACTTCGTGCTTCTTAACCATTTCAGGTCTGGGGCTAAGATCTCTATTCCTTTTTACCTTTATTCATCTATCAATGAGAATATTAATGACTACAGGGAGAAGCCTATTGGAAACCCTGCTTTCCATGAGGGGCTTTTGTTGTTGATTTATGAATTTTTTAAGGCTAGGACTATAGGAAAAGAAATTAAGCAAGCGAAAGTGGGTAAGGAGGATTTTGATGAGGAGATTGATTTGAGAGAAGAAGAGTATATCCCTTTTGATACTGAGGAAAACCAAGATATGCATTTGGAAATGGATGCAGAGGCCACCCCTCAGACCAAAAAGAGAAAATGGAGAAAAAGGAGACTCCCGACCCTAAGCAGAGCATTGAGATCTCTTCTGATAGAGATTACAATGAGGAGGTGGAGGGTATGGACATAGAGATTGAAAGTGCAAATGAGGAGGAAGATACTTTTGGTGAAGAAGAGGAAATTAAGGAAAAGAAGAAAGGAAAGAGAAACATTATAATTAAGATGCCTATAGATAGAGAAGAGGATCCTGCTACCAAATCTTTCAAGAAGCAGAAAAAAAGGAAGAACATTGAAGAAGATACTACGGAGGAAAGACAAGAGGAGGGGAAGGATAGCAGAGAGGAAGAGGAAATTTAGGGGAGAGAGGATGACCATGAGTAGGACTATGATGAATATGGGACTGACCAGTACACTTGCAAGATCATGGACAAAGAGAAGAGTGTGGTCTAGAGAAAGTTTCATAATGTCTCTGTCATGATGGGTCTAAAGAGGGAAATGATGAAAACTTTGGTTAAAGAGAATAAGGAGGAAAAAATTCAAATGGAGGACCTAATTGACCTTGCCCTAGTTATTTTGAGTGACATCACAAAAGAAAACCCTCAAATGGATGTGCTCAACAATACTAAAAATAGTGTTATTGATAGCTATAGAACTACTAAATGGACTTATCATGAAATCTAGGAGTTAAAATACAGGGTGGGCAGACTGGAGAGGGAGGATAGTAGTAGCAAGATTAGGCTTACTGAGGAGAAGAATGATATGGAAAACAAAATGGATGAAGTAAAGAAAAGAGTTTAGAACATGGAGGGAACCTTGCAGAAAATTGTTGAACAAAGCTACAACATTCTTAAAGCTTCTAACAACAACATGAAGGTGCTGATTAGTAAAATTGAGGAACACAGGGGTGGCAAGGAGGAGTCTCCCAATAGTGGCAAAGATAAGTCTCCAAAGGAAGGCCCAAGGAAGAGAACTAGATCTAGCACTATGAAGAAGGACACCCAGGAACCTGATAAAGATCTATCTGACCTCAAGGAGGTGATGGATAAGGTGTTTGAGCTTGAGATTCATGTAGCAAAGATCCTTAGAGAATTTTCTTGAGCTTCTCTCCTGGCTTTGGGCCTATCCTAGGTTTTTTGCTTCTGTCCCTGGTTCTATTTTCTAGTTTTTATTCGTTGCCTGCTGGTGGACTGTGACTGTTGTTTTTTTGCTATGGCTATCTTATTGTTGTATACTTTTAACGCTTTATCTATGTTAAACTTTTAATTCTGTAAGGGTTTCAAGGCCCCATTAAAACATGTTTTCCTTAATCAAAAATAGTCTTTATATTTTAATATGACATTCAATACATGTTGATTATTTTCTTATTGACCCATAGTGAATGTTTGGTCAAGGAAGAACTGTTAGTGATAAATCCTCTAGCCAAGTCACACCTCACAGTGTGCTTTTGTAACCTTTAATAGGGTTGGCTCTTAACCGAACTCACTTCAGAAGAGTGAATTATTTTTGGTTACCAGTCACAAGTGGGTTTTCCCCTAACAAGGTTTCCATGTTAAAAATTTGTGTTATATGTGTATGGATATGTTGAATTGTTATTTTCCTTTACACATTACTAAAAATGGATAGATCAGTAAACATAGTATTAAATTTACTGGTAATTGGTATATGAAGAGAAAGGCATGGTTGATATTTTACCAAGTAGATTATTTGATTTGAAAGTTTTTTTATATACATTTGGGAGTATTTGGGACTATAGGATAACTAGACTTAACTGATTCACCCCCCCCCCCCCCCCCCCCCATTTATCTAACAATATTAAAAAAATCATTAAGAACCTCATAACTATCAACATTTTCCTCCTCAAGAACATACATATCCACATATGTAGCCTCCCTTACCTTTGGTTACAAATTTTAAATACATGGTTGGGCCACTTAAATGAGTTCTTGATAAGGAATTACTTGTTGAAGTGTAGATTCTTGCATGAATCTTGGGATCTTGTGCTTAAAAACCTCCTATTTAGCATGTTTTAACTTCATTTTTGCCTCTTGTGTGGCAATCTAATGATTAAGATTCTATTCAAACTACCTTAGTTGCATTTTATATTGTTGATCCAAAAGATAGGTCTTCTCATCATTACCTTTCTCTGTGAATTTTTATCCTAAATTATTGTTCTCTATTATACATAGTTCCTTTTTGGCCTTAGAAAACTCCTTTTATCCTCTATAGAATAGTCCCCTTGAGACTCGACAAAACCTGCTATATAAACACTTGAAATTTGTAGGGTTATTTGAAAATCAATAGGATGTTCAAGAGGCTAGCTTTGATATTCAATAGGTTGAACTTTCTCAAGTATAGGAGCATATTCCACCAATCATATCAAGTTAAACATAGGAATTCTCATTTCAAAAAATGGATTAGAAAAGGTACCAACTGAGAAAGCTTGTTGATTAGATACAAGTTCTTCTATTTGAGGATAAAAAATTGGTTGAGTCTCTGCCTTTTAGAATATACCAAGAAATACCTTCATTATCTCCTTCTTTATAGCTACTAATTCTTCCTCATACTTCTCTTTCTGGGCCTATAACTCATTTTCATGATGCTCCTTTTGAATCTCCAACTCTCTTGCATGATTTACCTCATTTTCTCTCTTTTGGGCCTCCTTTTATACTACAAATAATTAAATACTTCAAAGGGAGAGATTGATGATCACCAAGCTACAAAATTATATGTGTGATATTAAATCAGTTATTATATTTTCATTGATGTCAACTAGTTTTGACTGTACTTATCATGATAGTTTCAAACATCTGAAGAAGGTAATATTGGTGAAGGAATGAGATATTAACATGAAGATGAGATGTATGAGTTAGATATGGATATAGTATTCATTAGTAACTTATTGATGAGTCTATAACATTATGTTAGTGATTTGATTGTATTACATGATTCTATTAAAGATTGAAGATCAAGAATGAACAAGTTTATGTGGTCGGTAAATTAAGAATTTAGTATACACCGGGTTGAAATAGTGTACACCAAGAAAGTGTAGTGTATACTGAGTATAGTATTAACCAAGTTAAAATTCACTGACACATCACGGTATTGACCGAGTGAAATAAATAAATGGAACATGTGATTGTTGACTAAAGATGATAAGCTGGACAAATATGGATGATTTTGAGATTAAAGATAAAGTTTGTTATGAAGATCAAATGAGTGAAAAAATTCAAGGATGATCGAATGATGGAGATTGAAATGTGTTTTAGACACAAGTTATGAGGAAGGGTGAAGTGGAAAAATCAACAGTGAAGATTAAGAGGCAAAATCTATGGATGAGAAGAAAATGGTTTATCATGTCTATAAAAGGAGGCAAGAGATTCATAATGATAAAGATGCATGTGAGAATATTGCATTCATGAGAAGCTGGTCAAATAAGTTGAGGTGAGAATTGAGCAATTCTATAGACAATATCAAGCGTCAAAGAAAGGAATTAACCAAGCATAATAGAGCTGGAGGATACATTAAGGAAATTGAAGAGATTATGATGGCAAGAGGTATTTTGAGCTTAGCATAGATCTAAAAATCTATGAAGGAATTTGTATTTGAATCAAATCATTTATTGTTGCATTCTAACCATTGCTACAAATAAATCTCTTAACTGAGTGGGACTTAACAGTCTTTATTGGTGGGGATATCTGTAATGTGGTTAAATAATTCTTTGGAGCTAAATCTTTGCTTAAAGAGATAAATGCTACCTTTATTGCTTTGATCCCTAAGAATCCTGGTGTTGATTCGGTGGATTCCTTTAGACCGGTCAGCTTGTGTAATTCTATGTATAAAATTATTTCAAAGGTTATCACCTCTCGTTTGTTGGATATTCTTCGTTAGATCATTTCTCCTCAACAAAGTGGCTTCATTCCTAGCAAGAAAATTCTTGATTCGATTATGAAGGTTCATGAGGTTATTCACTCTACTCGGGCCTCTCATAACCCTAGCTTTCTTCTAAAATTGGATCTTTCCAAGGCTTATGATCAGGTGGATTGGGACTTACTAATCAAAGTGTTGAGATCTTTTGGCTTTGGCGTTAATTTCCTAAAATTGATTTACCAACTTATCAGTACCTCTACTGCTGCTATTTTGATTAATGGTTTCCCTTCTAGATTTTTCAAACCATCCAGGGGGCTTTGACAGGGAGATCCCCTATCTCCTATCTTTTTTTCTATCTTGGCAGAATGTCTGGGGCGTTATGTCCAGCACTTAGTTTCCACGGGCTTGTTCAAAGGTCTCCTCCCCTCTTCGGCCTCTCGACCCTACTCTCATGAAAAATTTGTGGATGACACCATCATCATGGGTTTCTCTTCTATTTAGGAAGCTAAGGTTATTAAACAAGCCCTTTCTATCTACTCCTTAGGTTCTAGCCAATCCATTAATTGGGATAAGAGCTCTTTATTCTTTATCAATACTCCCGAGGATAGACAGCTTAGAATTGCTAGAATTATTGGGTGTAGGATTGATTCTTTTCTTGGTACTTATCTCAGCCTCCCTCTTGGTCTCAAACCTCTGAATTCCTTTTGGGCTGGTATTGTTGATAGATTTAATAGAAAGTTGGCTAGATGGAAAGGTGCTTTACTCAGTCAAGCTCATGTATCATCTTAAAATGGAAGCACTTCCATGATAAGAGCATTTAGCCCTCTAAGTAAGTGGTTTGGGGTCATGTTAAGTTCCTTGATTGGGTCTTTGCATGTATTTGGTTTTCTCCCTGCTTTCCACTTCTTTCGGGCACTTGATTTCTTCATTCTAGGTGAAATTAGGGTTAGGATCTCGAGGATTCTCCTTAATTTCCCTCTTCCATGGCTTTGTTTTCTAGGTAGGATTCAAAAATAGGTCCTCCTGGCTTTCATCATAGTCATCATAGGATTTTATGTCTATCCCTGACATTCTATCCTGATCTAATTTCATTTCTAGGTTTTTAGGCATCCCCGGGACCTCTTGACCTGGCTCTAACTGAATCTGGGCCCAGGGTCAAATTCGAGGTTGATTCTGACTAGCTCAGGATTGAGCTCAAACCTAGCTAGGTTAGGATCAAGGTCAAACCTAACTAGGTCAGGTCCAACCTTGATTTTTCCCCCCTCATTCAAATTTCAAGAATCCTAGATTTTCGGGATTCAGGCTTTCGAGATATTTATTTTCCCACCTCCAGGTTAATCATTTCGGGTTTCAGGATGGTAAATCCTTAATTTCATTTAATCTAAGTATATTTTCTAAAGGTTAGGACCTAATTGGGATTTAATTCTCCAAGGTGGCCCCTCTAGAGGATTGTGCCCTAGTTCACTATAAAAGGAGGCCTTCCTCTCTCATTTTCACATCCATTATTCACACCACATCTCAAGCAATTTCATGAGTGAGCTCTCAATTGTAAGAAAGTGGATTCAATCAAGCAATTGCAAGCCTTCAAGCATTCAAGTGTTCAAGCATCCATCCATCAAGGAGATCCATTGTTAGCTATTGAAGGATTTAATCTCTTTGGAGCCCCCTTTGATGATCCATCCTTCCACCTTCATTCAAGCCTTCTCATATGCAAAGATCAAGTCAAGATTGGTGTTGAAAATCAAATTCCATTGATTGGAGACATCTTACATTCATCCTACATCCATTGAAGCATTCCTACTTGTGGATTTGAGGATTCGAATCCTCTACAAGGACTTCAACATAAGCAAGGTGATTTGTTTCAATTACTTTGTTTATGCGCACTATATTTCAATTCAATTTCAAGGTTAATTCCTAAATTAGGGTTTGACTAAGGCAAACCCCCCATACAAAAAAGAAAACCCATTTTCTTGTAGGTACAGGTGCAGAATTTCAGATCTAAGAGCAAATTTGGATACCCTTTTTGGCAAACTTCTGAGATCTATGAACAGAATTCGAATCAAACTTTAAATAAAGAATGTAGTATTTGACCTTTTATGAGGGTCAAACCCGACCTGAGCTCATCTTGGAGAAAGATTTTTGGGTTTTCTTTGTCTCAGCATTTCCAGTCCAAAATAGGTTTTTGAATTGCCCAAAAGTACACACAGACATCAGAATTTAACATTTTCCAGATCTGCCCTAATTTGAGGTTAGTATTTGTATTTCAATTATTCCAAGCAT
Source organism: Chamaecyparis obtusa (assembly GCA_027943335.1). Classification (NCBI taxonomy): domain Eukaryota; kingdom Viridiplantae; phylum Streptophyta; class Pinopsida; order Cupressales; family Cupressaceae; genus Chamaecyparis; species Chamaecyparis obtusa. The sequence continues at coordinate 2,707,879 of BSBK01000756.1, forward strand.
AAATTTCATTCATAGGGAAATATTGGATTTACTCTCTCTCTCTTCCATATTCCCCCTTTCCCTTTACATTTTAATAGAGTTGAATCCTTTTTAACTCTATTCAACTAGTAAACTTCAGCTCTTAAAGACCTCTCTATAGAGGCTCCCCATTTATGCTCTTAGTCTTTTTAAAATTCCTAGTAAATATGCAGATATTATAGAAAAAATTCAAAGAAATTTCTTATGGTCAGGAGTGGAAGATAAAAAGAGACTGGCTCTGGTGGCTTGGGATAAGATTTGTACCCCTAAAAAATGGGGGGGGGGGGGGGGGGGGGGTTGAGCATCTATCCTCTCAGGGTTACCAATATGGCTCTTTTGGCCAAACAAATCTAGAGGATTTTGGGGGAAAAGAGAGAATGGAATGATATTATTCATAAAAAGTATCTCTTCTCTTTTTCCCATATAGCTGAATTTTGGAAAACGGATCTGAAAGTGCATGGCTCTTTCATATGGAATGGTATCCAGAATTCCAAGGAGGTGGCTTTTAAGGGGGCTAAGTGGTTTCTTGAAAATAGGAAGAAGGATGCGGTTCTGGGATGATTGCTGGCTCAAAGACCGTCCCCTTAATTTTGTCACCGATTTTCAACCTTTCATTAACCTCTGTAGTCAGAGATTTGGGACTAGGGTGAGGGACTATTGGAGAAATGGTTCATGGATTGATCTCACTTTAGTGGATGAAGCTCTTAAGCCTTTGATGTTGGATCTTATGATATGGAAGGTTAGGTCAGCTAGTGAAGATGAGCTACTTTGGGGTATCCTTCCTTCTGGTATATTCACAATGGCTTCTTGTTCTGAGCTCCTTCTGAAGTAGCTGAATCCTCTCCCATATTGGGCTCAAGTGTGGGACAAAAGTTTAATTTCAAAAATTAATATTTTTTTCTAGTTGGTTTTGTAGAACAAAATTCTCACTATAGACAACCTCCAGAAATGTGGTATGATCTTGAGTAATAGATGCTTCCTGTGCAAGAAAGCTAAGGAGTCAGTCTTTCATCTCGCCATTGACTATAGCTTTGCTTGGGAAGTTTGGTGTCTCTTGTTACAATGCTAGTAGATTAACTGGTTTTTCCCCAATAATATGGAGAACTTATGTATCCAGTGGAGAAAAGCAAATACCCCCTTGGAACAACAATTGTGGAATCTTATTGCTCCTCACATGATATGGAGGTTATGGAGAGAATGCAATGATAGAGTCTTCAAGAATATTGAACTTCCACCCACGGTGATTGTTGAGAAGATTAAGAGAAGTATCAAGGAAAACTATAGATCTTCAACTAGTAGGGAGCTGGTTTTCAATGCTGGTGTTTTCAGTGCTAGACCCACAAACAAAAACTCAATTCATAGGGAGAATTCCATATGGCTTTCTCATCCACTTGGATGGATTAAAATAAACTTTGATGGTGCAGCAAACGGCAACCTGGGCCCAGCGGGTTGTGATGGTATCATTCATGATGACATGGCCAATTGCCTCATTGTTGTGGTGACTCCCATAGGGGTGCAAAGCAACCACATGGTGGAAGCCATGGCCCTTCTTCAAACCCTTAAAATTATAAAGAATGACATGGCTCAAAATGCGTGGATAGAAGGAGACTCAATGAATATTTTAAAGTACATCGATGAAAGTACAAAACCATCATGGTTCATCAAGGTGATTATCAAGGAAGCAAGGGTTATTATTAGATCTCTTAAGCAGGTCATTATCTCTCACATTTACTGGGAAGCTAATTGTACTACTGATGAGATAGACAACTTTGCAGTTAATTCCAAGGACATCGTGATCTAGCACAGAGGAAGCAACCTCACTATTGATATGAAATCCAAGCTGGCTTTTGACAGGTCTAAAAGCAAAAGGGTAGATTGGGTGAATCTCAAGAAGTTATGATGATTAGACATATTTTAGCAAAATAGGTTAATATGATTACAGAAAGTGGTTCCTTTCCCAAGATTACTAATTATAGACATGAGTTAACCTCTGTTAATTCCAAAGTTGCCTTTTCCTTCAACATTTGGTTTTTCTCTGTGTATGCTACTAAAATTCTTAGCTTTGAGATGATGGGTGGCGGACTTAATCAGAGAGAACTGAAGGACTGTGTGAAATGGAAGAAAATGTCAGAGATCTGGGATATTCTTTCTAAGGGTGGTCTTACAACCTACATGGAACAGTTGCATGGGACTAAAGATAGTGCAATGAAATTATTTGCTGATTCTTGGAAAGATGGGGTGGTCACTATTGTTGGTATCACTGTGAACATAATTAAGGAACTCATTACTAAGGTGTTCAGGCTTAGTCTAAAGGGAATCAAATTTTATAGAGACAAGAGAATTTTGTTAAAGGCCATTCGAAGATTCCCCAAAAGTAAGGAGGAAGGGAAGAGCTTGGTGAAAGATTTGAGTGGGTGCTATGATGTTGTGTTTAAAGAAATTTGGGTGATGGTTATGATGGTGATTATGGAATATGTCACCTTGGATGGTAGGTTTAAATGTGTCCATTCCTACCACTTTGTTTTGCTCTGTCATTTCCATCATAAGATTAGGGTGCCTCTGCCTTACTATATCCTTCAATCCCTCCGCCTTAGTATTTCCCAGCATAGAAAGAAAGAGAAGAAACCCATTCTTCATGAAGGGTTGATTCTTCTCATTGTTGAACATATTAAGAAGACTACTACCACTAGCTCCATCATTTCTTCACCTAAAACCTCAGGCTCACCTAAGAAACGCATTAGGGAGAAGGAAGTCAAAGAGGAAATTTCTTCAGGGAAAAATGTTAGAAAGGATAAGGATGTCGGTATGGATACTAACACCACTGCAGATAATGTGGATGGTTACGAGGATATGGCTGAGTCAACTAAGGAAGATAGTGATGCTTCAACCTCAATTTTGAATATGACGTATGGGGATAATGAAAACATGGAGGAGGCGACTGGTACTATGGAGGTGGGGAACACCTCTGGGATCAAGAAAAATAAGGAGGAAGATAAGAATGAGGAGGATGTTGGTGGTCAACAAGTGCCCATCTTGGTGGAGTATGACAGTTCTGAAGAACATGATGTGCCCATCTCTCCTAAGTTGGAGGTGATCATGGAGGCATGTTCAGAGTTTCAGAAGGATGCCACAGAAGTAAAGAAAACTTCCCCTAATGCAGAGATGGCTTCCCTTAGCGTGGAGAAAATCAATACCCCTGTTACTTCTTAGAATATTTCTCTTGCAAAAACTGTGGATATGCAGGAAAGGCATGTCCAGTTGCTCAAGGAAGATATGGAAAACAAAATCAACCCTCCCTTTGGGGTTCTCTATACTATTAAGGCTTCTTCTATGTATTCTTTCCATTTACTAAAATGGGTTTTTCAGGAGATTAAGAACCTGAATCTTAAATGTCACTCTATTTCTGCTAAGGTTGATTCCCTGAAGGAAATGTTGGGTCACAGGGTGAATAATGTGAATGACAACATGAACATTGAAAGGGATAAGAAGATGCAGGAAATACAAGGTAGAATGGATACACTGGAGAATGCTATGAAGAAACACATGTAGGACAATCATCTATTCATGGGTTCTGCCATGGAATATTTTCTAACCATCAAAGTGAAACTGGATGCTGGCTCCCCTAGCAAGAAACCTAAGGAGGATATTGAGGACTTGGAAGAAGAAGGACCAAGTAAACAAACCAAGTTTGTGAAAAGAAGAAAGATCCAAGAAATAATTTAGGAGCACTCTAGCTTCAATGTTGCCATAAAGAAAATTTCAGAGGTGAAGAAGGAAGCGGAAGAAACTCGCAAAGAGTTTTCTTAATTCCCTAGTTCCCTGGTGCTAGTTTTTTTCTTTGGTTGTCCTAGTTGGCTATTTTTTGCTGGTGTTTAGTTTTGAGGTTTTTTCTATTGGTTTTGGTTCTGGCGGATTGGGTCTCATTCCTGTTTCTCTTTAGTATGCTTAAATGTTAAAACTTTTTATCTCTATCTTGTACGGGGTTTCAGGTCCCCTTTAAAACCTATTTTTTCCTATAATCAAAAATAGTCTTTATTATTTCATTATGACATTCAATGAATATTGTTTTTTTTCATGTTGACCCCATAGTGAATGTTTGGTCATGGAGAATTGTTAGTTATAAATCCTCTAACAAGGTCACACCTTACAATGTGTTTTGTAACCTTTAACAAGGTTGGCTCCTAACCGAGCTCACTTCAGAAGAGTGAAATTATTTCGAGTACTGGTTCTAGGTGGTTTTTCCCCTAACAGGTTTTCCACATTAAAAATAAAAGTATTATATGTGTATGGATGTGATGATTTGTTATTTTACTTTACACATTACAATTACTAGTTTAATCGGTATATACACTAGTTAATTTACTGGTATTTTGTGAATGAACAGAGAGGTACAAACAAAGTTTTATATAGTTTTTTAAATTGATTGAAAGATTTGTTTTATACATATAGGATTATTTGGGACTATAGGATAACTGGACTTAACTGATTCACCCCCCCCCCCCCTTAGTTATCTAACACCTCCAACTATCTTGTAAGCTCTTGTTTATGAAGATAAGATTGATGGTCTATCTACTCCTACTCATTTATGTATGCTTGATATAAGAATTCCTCAACTTGTGATTAGATCTCACACTCCCTTTTAATATCATCTATCTTCCTGGTGAAATCTTGCAATGTATTTTATAGACTGTCTTATTAGTTTTTAATCTCTTGGAATTCTGGTTGAATTTGAGGATCTTGAGACTGATCAGGAGATTGGGGAGGAGCATATTAGTTAGGGGAAAATTGAACATATTGGTAGCTTGCTATAACATGGTAACTTGGGCTTAAAATAGGTTGTGGGTGATTCATATATGGCTAACAATGAGCATCCTAAACATTATTCTCATGATATGGTGGTAAGTATTCATTCTATCCATAAAAACTTGACATCTCTATTCATATAAAGAGTTGAAATTAACATTAAAATTTGATTTGAAACATACCAATACTTGTATCTACAAAACCAATGAGTTTATCCTTGTAGATCCACCAAGTGTGTGTTTGGAATATCCTACCTCCAAATTCTATAATATTGATCCTCACACTAAAATACCAGAATTGTGTGGAAAAACTTGGACTAAACAATACAAAGTATCCCACCGAGCATGCCAAAAATTGTTATCAATCATGATTGCACCCAAAATTCTAAGTATCAAACCTAAAAATATTGTGAAACATGGAAAGAATCTCAGGCATGTGGGTGTACCTATTGTAGAATCAAAAATTTGCATAGCCCCATTTGCAATTTAGGCCATACTTTTGTAGTCACTTTAATGTCCATTTGGGCCATTGCATTATCCTTTTCCCTCTCAGGATGCTTAGAGTCCTTATCAGCATCTATCTTTCAATATCACCTTTGTTTTATCTGCATGTTTCCTTTGCCACCTGTCATTTTTTAGTATGATTTTTTTGGAGACTAGCATGCCACGTAGACATTCATGCATTGTACACTCATCCACTAACATCTTACCGTTTAAATATTAGTCCTATGCATGATTTCCACTTATCACTCACTTTCTTTGATGGAACAGCCCAAAATCCTCTAGAATGGCCTAGAAGCCTCTTTTTCCCTCCTCTTCTCTCTTTAAATTGAGTTCTTTTCTTCATTCAATCTTTCGCTCTCACTTATAATATTGGTAGTCTCTTGCTCTCTTATTTTATTATAGAAGTCTACTATTAGCTATAATGCTCTTTAAAACAATATATCTAGCTCTTTTCACTTCCTCAAGCCTATTCAGTAATATATTTCCACTTATCTTTTATCTTTGAGCATCTTGGGACTTGTCAAATCCTTATCTATCATTTATCTTGAGCAATAGGGATTTTCCTCCCTCAAGTAAGGTTTTTTTATTGCTTGTCTTAGGTAATAGAGGTTCTCCTCCATTAAGAAAGGTTTGTTTCTATTACATTATCATTTATCTATTTGTCTTTTGATCTATATATCTATCTAGTTGTTGTGGACATGGGAAGACAAAAACAAGGACTTGACTAAGGCAAGTCTCCAAACAGCCCCAAACAATGTTCTCTCTCTTGCATGTGTGAAGTTTTATTGGAAGCATTCAACCGCACAATGGTTTTCATATATTTAATTTATTTCATTTACTTTCAATTCTATTCTTTGATACATCTTATCATGTTTCTAACTTTTTCATTTTGTAGGTTATTTGAAGCATAGACTTGGTTTCCTCCACATTCTGAGCATTTTTCATTTCGGTCCATACAGGAATACAGTGTGTCATGCAGATGTCCACATGCCATGCTAGTGTCATCAACTGAGACTCTCAAATTTGGACCGAAGACTCTATGTCAACTAGCCTTCCCATTTCTGAAACCAAAATATTATTTTTCTTTATCTACAATAAAATATTTCTACTGGTTTACCTAGTTCGAGATATCTAAATATATGTTATGGACTTGACTCTCAAGGGAAGATAATTTTCCTTTAGTAAGGTCAAATTTATGACATTACACCTATAATGAAAATCAATCTTTGAATTGAGGGTTGGCTTCCCTGTATGATCACCTAAAAACTATCATTTGCGAGGAAACGAGATAGAAAGATAACTTGAGATTTAAAACTAAAATAATAGGTGATACACCAAATATTTTGAATCTATATAAAATTGAATAGCTAATTGCACCCACAATGAATCTTGAATGAAAAATAATCCTCACAACCCACATGTAATACCAGCTCCTAAGAAGGCTATAAACGTCAATAATTATAAGACAAAAGAAAATTTCCACAATTAAAATTACTGAAAGAATACAAACACAATCATGAATCTGATACTCCAAATAAGAAAGAAGGCCTTGTATCTCTATTTTGAATCAAAGGAATAAGCTTCTACAGAAAACTAAAAATCATGATTTCCAATGCAAATGTGCAGCATAAAAGAGCTCTCAAAGCTAAAATACATGCCTCAAAAAAGAAAAGAAAAAACTTTCCAAACAATGCATAAAATAAGCCTTAAAGAAAAGACTTTTCCAAAACTCTAATGAGAATTCTACTAAAAACTGAACTCAAACTCCACTAGAACTGAAGTTGTACCTTTTTCCCTCCTCCAACTCTGTAAAATATTGTTGGAATTAGGAGAGATAGGTACTGAGAGGGGAGGGGTGAATCAATGCCTTCAAAACTTTAGTTGCAAAAACCTTTCTGATCTAAAACTGAATACTATGATAACCGATCAAAATAACTTGAATCTAATTGTATAAATCAATCATCTAGTTAGCTTAAGAAAGTAAACATACATGAAATCAATATGACAATCACATAACACAAGTATTTTGGTAACGCAGAAACCCTTGTTAGAAGGTAAAAACTACGGTGGGGATGACACCCACAAATTCTTCACTACTACAGATAGAAAAGGTTTCCCTGTTAAGGCTACAAGTTTTGATCACTTTTGGTGATCTTGCCCTATTAGGAGTAACATATTATATCAGCTAGATCTACCTAGTTATAGGATTTAACAACACTATATGAAGTGTGTACTCAGTTAAGAGATTTATACAAAGACTGTTAAGTCTACTCTGTTAAGAGATTTATCAAAACTCTATCACAATTGTCAGAAAGTAATAGGTAAACTATCTGCTAGTTGACAACTCAATTATCTAAAATAGATCTATAAGTTCTTATCAAAATATCACCTTATCTGTGATGGTTCTCTGCTCTGATCTGCTCGGTAGCCTTGTATGATTCTGCTCAATCTGAAAACCTCTGTACTTTGTTCTGCTCGGTAAACTGATTGTCTTGAAGATAGGCAATTTCTTCAAGTGCTCTGTGATTCATATATATCAATTCAACAGCCCTCATAAAATGGTGCGAACATATACAATATATAGTGTTCTATTTTGCCGCTTAAACAAAAATTAGGTTACAAAAATAATCATAACCCTAAGATCTACAGTGCAAAATAACCTAGATCAACTAATACAAATAAGATAATCATTGCATTTAATGAATATCTTTTACAATAAATGCTCCTTGATCTTGGTAAACCATTTTACAATCTGTTATAACCATTTTCATAGAATAATGTGCCATTTCTGATTACTATGCCATTTTTTGTGATCATCGGTAAACACTGTATAATCTGCTTGGTGTATACTGTGATGCTCAGTGTTTACTGACCATCGGTGTCAGTGTCGTTGGTGCTTGGTTAACTATGTGATGCTCGGTGTAAGGCTTTACCGACTACTTTATCTTACTCTTAGTTACCGACTGTCTCAATGTAAATAACTGACCGACCTATTTACTATCCTTTGATACTAATGACAACCTTAAATGCTCAATAGAGATTAGCAATCTCCCCCTTTGGCATTAGTATCAAAACGTCATAATGTATATAGACAAAATGTTTCTATATATTCCTTATATCTTCGCTATATACATATCCACTACAAAAAACTTCTAAGTACAAAAGTACTCCCCCTCAGTGCATGCTCCCGGTATTATACATATCAAAAAGTATACTATTTGGCATATATACATGTTTTCCCCCTTTTTGATAATAATGCCAAATACCCAAAAAATTATGTAATGTATACTTACATCTTATCAAAAATGTTCTGATGGGTTTTCTTCACAGACTCCAAGAGGTTTTCCCATTCCTCTTTCAAGTTGGTAAGAGAAATTTGCTCAAGACCGACTTGTGCATGCATGTCAAAGATATTTTCCAATACCAAAATCTCTGGTGTTTCCACAAGTTGCTCAGCTTTGACAGTATGTGTTTCAAAAATCTTTAGGTAAGGAGTGAGTTCTTTCTGTAACTCTATAACTTGATCAATGATGTGTGCTTCTTGTTTCCTTAAGTCTGCTATCAACCGCCGAAGTTCCTGAACTCAGTTAATGTGCTTTAAGAAAGTAGTTGGCTCAGCGATAACTACTTGTGTACTCAACTTGATTTCTTCTTCTAAACCTTTGATCTTTTCATTGATTTCTACAGTGAAGGTGTTTGTAGTACAAAGCTTTATTAGCAGTTGATAGATTATCTAGGTGATAGATTTTGCCTCGGTAATGACCTCAGATAATTTCACCTTGTTCAGTGCCACTTTAGTGCTAATCCTTTTTGCCAATTTGTTTTGAATCTTTGATTCTGCCCATTCTTTTATTCTTTTGTCTGTATCTGTATCAGGGGCATTGATTTTGTCGGTGAGGGTGGCAAGTTGATATAAAATGGGAGTATTCTCATCAATATTTTTTTTTGGTACTATCTATTGTAGAATATCCCGTACATCATTTAACACTTCTTTACATTTTTGTTCTTGCCTCAATTTTTCTTGTGCCGCTTTCCTCAAACATAAGTCCCCATACCGACTTAGTTCCTCAGGGCTTAGGGTTCTTGGGTCACATTTGGGTATAATGATAACTTCATCAATGGTGATTGGCCCTTTGGCTTTCTTCTTTTTCTTCTTCGGGGCTAGAGGTGACTTCTTTTCACTTACGACAATAGCTTTTTCTTCACTCCTCAGAGTATCCTTACCAGTTGACACTATATCATCCTTCTTCTCCTCCTCGATAGATTGAGTGGGAGTCTCAGTGGTAGTGTCAGGTGGGTTCACCTTAGTTGTCTTGGTTTCTTTAGGTTCCTTTTGTTCTATAGACTGTGCCTCTAGTTTGTTAGGCTCATTTGTATCTACAGGTTGCTCAGGTTCTTGAATCTCAATTGTATCTTTGGTTGACTCAAGATGAGAGACATTAGGTTGTACTTGTGAAATGATTTCAACTGCCTCTGCAAGTACAAGTAGTTCACCTGGTAGAGATGTACACACATTGTCAATGTTTAATGCTTCATCTTTGTATTGTGTAATTATTACATCTTTTTCATCCTTATCATCAGGATCACCGTTAGTGATGTCCTCAATGAGTCCATCATCATCAATTTTCTTTTGCAAGTGGATCTTAGCTTGATCAGGTGCATCCTATGAAATTTTGATTTCTTCTTTTTGCTCGGTGATATCAATTACCTCGGTAACTGATATACCGGTGTCTTCTATTTTCTTTCCTTTATTATCATCAATAAAAATACTTTTACCTTTTGAACTGTGTCTCTTTTTAGACAGTTTCAGGAATGCTTCCTGTTCAGCTTTCTCTTCTACTTTCAAAATTGATGTCCATAGAGAGTCACATACAACATCCATATCATCTACATTTTCATCCATAATCTACATAGCTCTATTCTTGACTAAAAATCTAGGCTGATATCTTGTCATGTATTCACTTACCTCAGCATAGCTAAAGTGTGTGGCTACACAGCCTAGAGATCGTTCTCTTTTTCTTTTCTCTGTGTCTAGTGCAATAGCCCATCTTTCACTTATTTTGTCATCAAGTTCCTTCAGCAATTGACATGCAAATTCCATCGATACTCTCTTGAACTTGATCATCATTTGAATAATAGCATGTTCTATCTTTGTCTTGTCCTCAATTGACATGTTAAATTTGCCTATGCCTAGATCATTAAGATTTCCATTCTCAATAATATCTTCAATTATTTCTTCTATGGTACTATCCCTATTACGAACTAGCTTAAATTGATCAGGATCATTTTCAGTGTCAGTCTCCTCTATATCTTCCTTACTCCTTATGTATTTCCTCTTTTTCTTTGGTGGTTTAGCAGCTTTCTTGTTCTTTCTCTTGATGTATTTCTTCGTTGGTGTAGCTGCTCTTCTTTTTGCTACTTTTACTACTTCTTCTTTCTGCTCAGTTGATTGTGCTGTAGTTATTGAACATGTCCTTATTCCTTGAGGTTCTGGTAGCTGAATATCTTGTTCATCAGTTGTGGGTAGTTGAGTTTCTTCTTCATCATTGGTGGGAGGAACCGGTGTATTATCCTTTTCTTTGTCTGACTCGGTCTCCTCACTGTCATAGGGTTTGTCAGCCAACTATAACTGACCTTCAGTTGCTTCATCAACCGGTGACTCCTTATGTGAGTCATATGTAGTTCCATATTTTGCTGTGAGATCCTTTTTCATTTTCTTTTCCCTTCTTGACATTTTACCGATCTCAATGTCCGTTGTGATTCTAGACTTAGCCTCCTCATACACTCCAAATTTACTGGCAGTGATGTCTATCGATAATGCCAACAATGCATCAATAGATTTCAAAGCGAAATCATGATTCATTTCATAACCCATTGGTGCTAGCCATTTTGTTCTCAGTTCTACTACCTTTATCATTGAATGGTCTGTGCTTACCACAAAACAAATGTCATCTTCAAATTTTCTCACTAATTCTTTTGGAATTCTGCTTCTTTGTTGCATTCTTGTTTTAAATTCCTTAAAATATGCATTGAACTCCTTGTTCATATTGTCTCCTAGACTTCTCATCATATCACTGATTTGAGCAGTTATCAGTCTGTCTGATTGCCAGTTAATTTTTCCAATACCCAGTACATATTTTTGCAAATAGAGGAATGTACAGACAAGCAGTGATCCATACTTACATGTATTGGACTTCTTTTCTTTTATTGTCATCGTGGTGTCATACAGTTGGTGTAGTAGTAGCTCGGCAAGACCAACCTGCTGATCTTTCTTCACAATTTTGTAAGCCATGTCCACGGCGCTGCAGGGTACACTATTTAGTCTGCTTGATTGAAATATCTTGTACCCGATGACATGAGCTATGAATTTTACCGCTGGATCTTTGATAGTTGAAATCTTTAGTGCCCTACCATCCCATTGAGCTCTAGTGTTCTTTTCCATGTCGGGATGAGATGAACTTTGAAATGCTTTGGCTTTGTCGATTGTAGGGTACCCAGTAACCCTACTGATAATCTTCTTGGTGACCTCAACCGGTTTGTCTAGCCAAAATTTTCTATCATGGAATCTACTTAGCATAATTCTTATCCAGTCATTGTGAAATGATTGTGGGAAGTATGTGAAACACCGTAACCTTGACTCCTCAATCTTATTATATTCAAATTTGATCTTACCATCCGGTCCATAGACTTGCTGATAAGCTACTATGGTCTCAAAGTCACATACTTCACCGATCTTGCAATGAATGTAAGCCCTAACGTCTTCTGTTAACAAAACCTTATCAGGAATACTAGAAAATGAGCCCATATCATTCGTTTGTGCTGCGACCTTAGGATGAGGTTTGAATTTCTCCTCGGTAAAGTGTGCCCTAATAATTAATTCCACTTCCTCCTCAATGTTTTTTGATTTTCTTGCGGTTGAAGATGATGCCATAAATTGTTTCTAGGGTTTCAGCAAACAATAGATAACCAGTGTTCGGTAGATGGATGAACTTACTATTTTTCATCGAAGAAGTTTCATCAGTTCGATCTACAGTAGCTTTGAATCTATTCTAAAAAAATTTAGCTCAAACTCTTCTCTGTAAAATCTCCTTTCTTTGAAATCGCAATGTAATAATGAACTCTATTTTCGCGTATATATAGGGTTTTTCGATATTCCCACTCAAACTTTGATGCATTAAATACGTGACCTAACTTTCGGTATGAGACAGTTGTCAACTCGATAATGTCTTCAATATCTTTTGCTCGGTTAACATAGAGTTTCTTCATTGGTTTGAATTGTTGTCGATTAACCTTGTATAGTGATTACCAATGGATAACCAACTCATGTTGCTTCTTTTTACCAACTAGATAACATTTGCAAAATTATAATATATAAACCATAGTGCATCTTCATTCATGTAGATTTGGTATTTGTACATCATATATAAGGAATTTTATGTAAAATGTGATCATTTGAAATGTCAATTCCATACATACCTTTGTCATCTTAAGTGGAGGTACCGATGTCACCTAATCCAGTGGATGAGGTTTCACCGACAATGTTACTTGACTCAGCATTCTCATTAGATGCCTTCTTCCACATTGTGTTCCTCAACTTTGTAATTTCTACAATGTTATATACACTCTCAAATATATGGTTTTCATCAGGTGCTTGGTCTCTGCAGTTCTTTCTTACATGACCAACCTTGTGACAGTGCATACATGCCATTCATGCATTTGTCCAGTTACTTGATTGTCTAATCTGACTCTTTTTGTAATAGTTTGCTGCAATGTGTCCATACCGACTACATGCAGTACAATTAGTCCATGTATTATAGTCCCAAACATATGAGTTACCTTGTCTCTTCAATTGATATGGCTTTCGTTGTAGTTTCTCTTTAGGTGTCCAGACTTGCTTCATTTTCACCTTGTAGTGTGTCCATACTTATTACAAGTATAGCATATTTTCTCCTTAGTAGTATTATTAGCAATGTCATTCTTCTTTGCTTTGCATTCATAAGCTGGATGTCCAAACTTACCACAGTAATAGAAATATCCATTGAACTTAGGAATGACAGGAGGTTTACCTTGTGCTTTGCTATGTATGTCCTAGTTTTCCACAGTGGTAACATGTCAACACTTTAGGTTTTTTATTTTGATTTTTGTTGACTTCTTCAGCTTATTGTGATGATTCTCCTTCATCGATGTAGCCTATACTGGCTCTGCTTCCGAATCTCCTCTGATTAGTCAGAAAATCATCAATCTTTTTAGAACTATCCTCGGCTATCTTCATCATCTCATTGTGTTGCTTTTGTGTTTTTATTTCATTTCTTAGTTTTTCATTATCTTCTCTAAGTGTTGCTACATCTTCAAGTCTTCTTGATAATTCTCCATTTACTCGGTTCATTTCTTGATTAATTGTCATCATCTGATTTGATACTTGGAAGTGATGATCAGTGAGTCTCTAAATTTCATTTTCTTTTTCTTGAAGTTGTTCATTCATCAGTCTTCAGTCTTTAATAGCCAGATTCTGATCTTGTTCAGCTTGTCTACCATTGTTCATGATTTCCACCATTCTCACCATTTGAGATTCATGACCAATTTGAAGTGCTTTCACTTGCTCGGATAGATGCTGATTCTTTTTAGATAACTCAAAGATTATGCTTTTGGATCCGTCAGAGATGCTTCCAAAGCTTGATCCAATATGATCAAATATGTCATCAATAGGTTCTTCATGATAACTCATTTCATTCTGCTAAATTGCAAGGTTCTTTATTTCAACCAGTAATTTCTTCAGTTCTTCCTTGGCTTGTTTATATTGTTCCACAAACATCTGCATTTGTATCTTTTGATTCTCAATAGTCTTGTCGAGCTTGTATCTCTCCATGACTTAGATCTTTTCCCTTCAGTGGTTAAATTGTTCAACAAGAGAATTGTGCTCTGATACCAATTGTTGGAATTAGGAGAGATAGGTATTAAGAGGGGAGGGGTGAATCAGTGCCTTCAAAACTTTAGTTGCAAAAACCTTTATGATCTAAAATTGAATACTGTGATAACCGATCAAAATAACTTGAATCTAATTGTATAAATCAATCATCTAGTTAGCTTAAGAAAGTAAACATACATGAAATCAATATGACAATCACATAACACAAGTATTTTGGTAATGCAGAAACCCTTGTTCGAAGGTAAAAACTGCGGTGGGGATGACACCAGCAAATTCTTCACTGCTGTAGATAGAAAAGGTTTGCCTGTTAAGGCTACAAGTTTTGATCACTTTTGGTGATCTTACCCTGTTAGGAGTAACATATTATATCAGCTAGATCTACCTAGTTATAGGATTTAACAACACTATATGAAGTGTGTACTCGGTTAAGAGATTTATACAAAGATAGTTAAGTCTACTCTGTTAAGAGATTTATCAAAACTCTATCACAATTGTCAAAAAGTAATAGGTAAACTATCTGCTAGTTGACAACTCAATTATCTGAAATAGATCTATAAGTTCTTTACAAAATATCACCTTATCTGTGATGGTTCTCTGCTCTGATCTGCTCGGTAGCCTTGTCTGATTCTGCTCAATCTGAAAACCTCTGTACTCTATTCTACTTGGTAAACTAATTGTCTTGAAGATAGGCAATTTCTTCAAGTGCTCCATGATTCATATAAATCAGTTCAACAACCCTCATAAAATGGTGCGAACATATACAATATATAGTGTTCTATTTTTTTGCTTAAACAAAAATTAGGTTACAAAAATAATCATAACCTTAAGATCTACGGTGCAAAATAACCTAGATCAACTAATACAAATGAGATAATCATTGCATTTAATGAATATCTTTTACAATAAATGCTCCTCGATCTTGGTAAACTATTTTACAATCTGTTATAACCATTTTCATAGAATAATGTGCCATTTTTATTACTATGCCATTTTCTGTGATCATCGGTAAACACTGTATAATCTGCTCGGTGTATACTGTGATGCTCAGTGTTTACTGACCGTCGGTGTTAGTGTCCCTAGTGCTCAGTTAATTGTGTGATGCTCGGTGTAAGGCTTTACCGACTGCTCTATCTTACTCTTAGTTATCAACTGTCTCAATGTAAATAATTGACCGACTTGTTTACTATCCTTTGATACTACTGACAACCTTAAATGCTCAATAGAGATTAACAAATATCTCATAGGTCATATTGGAAAATAAAATTCCACCAAAATAGGGATGGAACTGCCAGAAACTGGAGTTGAATGGCCCCAACACCTCCCTTAACTACTATATAACCCTTGTGTACCTTTACCTTATGTCTAACTGCACATGAACTAAAAAATGAACTAATGAAACTCCTCCAATTATCATGCTAATCAAATCTGACCTCGAGATACACTCCTATACCTTATCTTTGTACTTAAGATTAATATTTATCATTTGGTTTATATGACACCAAATAATAAATATTAATTCACAACTAATAATATACCAAGAGATAAACACTTCATTTTCATATTTGTATTTAAATAGTAATATTAATTGTTTTAAGGTTTATATGAAACCAAATAATAAAATATTAATTTACAATTATATTTATGCAAAATTAAAATCAATAAGCACTATTCCAAATTGGCCTAAGCCTAAAGCATGAAATCATTTGATAATAAAATAAATGATAAAAATAATAAGGCAAAAGCCTTATTCAAAACCAATCACATTAGGGAAAAACCCTAAAGCATGCCTCTTTACCCTCGGTGGAAAAATTTAGACCAAAAGCATGAACCCTAAAATCATTCACCTTTTCCCATTTTGTGTTTTCTTTGTTTGTGGTATGCATACCTAACCACCAACATGGATTTTGGATGGAGATCCTATAGATTATCCCTATAGATTTAATCAAATATTTTAGGCATGTTTTTTTCTATTTTTTTGTTATGGTTGCCACGTGTTTGATATTATATATCTCAGATCTGGATTAAACTTCAAAAAATACTATGCATATTTGAACTGATTTTTTTGGCTTATAATATTTCTAAGGGTTTTCCCATTCAAACTCTTCTTGTTTCATTCTCTTTGTTCCTTTGAATGGTCATGGCCTTGTATATGGAGACTCTTCCTACATTGGCATTGTTTATTTGAAAAACTAGGAAACATAGAGGCTTTTACCTTGCAACTTGGTTTTCTTTATGAAATTCATGGCTTCTTTTGTTGTATATTTTGATGCTTCGAACCCCAATTTTTAGTTTAAAATATACCACCATGCCCAGTACATGAAAAACTCTTCTTCCTATATGAATTGAGTGTCTCTAATAGAGATGTGTTGTGAAGGAATGTGACTTTTAATCCATGCAACAATCTTTTAAATATGTTTTTTATCATAATTTTAACTTGAGCTTTCAACATCAAATATGCTCTTTACATTCTTTGAAAGTAGAGGAATGGACACAAGCTATCCATGCACTTTTTTTTCTATTATTTTTGTGCCAAAAATAAGGGCCTCATTTTTCTTTTCCTTTTATGTTTGGTGATTGTAGCAGCCTTAATGAGGGTTTTACATGGAGGCTTTACAACATGAACAAAAACCATGAAAAATTAAAGTAAAACTTGTGTGCATATATTAAACTACGGCTATAGTATATATTTCTTGGTAGTGACCTATCTATGAGCCTTTCCTTGTCTATCATTTCATTTGGCATAACTATGGTCTTTTATGTGCTCTATTTTGCAACTTAGAAACTTTACCTTGTCCATTGCATATATCAGCCTCCCTTTATCCTTCTTTTTTAGCAACTCTAAACATTCATAAATTTTCTCAAGGTTATTTTAAATGAATGTACAAACAATACCGTGTATTTCCTATAACTCTTGATATAAAAGGCAGCCTAATGAATTATGTGAAACATTTAATATCTCTATAACTCTTAAGGCTCAAGGGTTTTATCTATAACAGTGATTCACTTTATTTGATCTTGACAATTTTTCTCCATTCCAGAACATGGTTCTTGAATATTTTGGTGCTTACCCTTTGATTTATCTTTATTTCACTTGTACTATTTAATGGCATCATCCACTAGCATTCTCTTTGTCGATGTATCATTACTATTTCCTATCCTTTTGATATTTAGTAACAACACTATCATTCGCAATTTTAATAAAGGAGGAATTTGTCTTCACTATTGTATATATAGAGTACTTCTTTGTTTATGTGACGCTCACCGCATATGATCTAGTTTCAAATGAGTGAAGGATTGAAAGTACATTCGACTGGCAAAAGAAAGGGCATTTGTATTCAATCACATGCCTTCTCGGTGCCTGGGGCATTTCATAGTGCAGGGGTATCACTGAATCACATGGCATGAGATTTTCCAAATCTGCACATTAAAGCATTCATCAAATTCCAAATTGCTTATAAATTATAGTGTTCAGTTAGTATGTGATATGCAATTCAAGGTTTTAATAATGCTGAAAGCGGCGGTAGACATCTTTGTTCCCTGTGAGGGTTGTCACAAGTAGCATCGAATAATGCTGCCCAAGGACTACCGTATCTGGTTGCCACCGAGTGATGAGGAAATAATATTGCCCAAGGATATTGATGATTCAGTGTTAGATATCATGTTCATCATCCATTCTCCAACGATTCGGAGGGCTATCAAACAAGTGATTGGTGAGGAATTTCTATCTTCATCTTCGATTCAGTTCTTCTACCCTTCGAATGTGGTGTCAGTATTCCTTTCTAATATCATGGATATCATTCAATCTCTCCTACGTCTTCAAGTGATGGCCAATAAGGTAGTTTGGCCAAAGTTCATTGTAGATAACAAGCTTTCGATAGCTTTTCAAAGTTATGATTTATGGAATGGAATGGCGTTGGTAGGGAGTTTATTCTCACACTCCCAATTGCTGCACAAACATGAATTTATGGTGGTTTTTGAAGCGCTAAAAAGATCTTTTGAACATTGAAGCACTACCCACATGAAAATGGCATCAAACAGTACATCTCGGGTGCTCGGTTTTCACCTAGAGGAAAAAGTTAAGAAAATGGGATTTGCTCTGTTGGATTTGCAGAGATTTTCAAACAAGCTGCTGATACAAAATCTTGAACACAAGCAAAGTCAGTCGGTAGAGTGGAGTGTCTGGGGTCAGGGGCCGGTTGTAGAATTGTAGCCATCTTCTTCATAGGTTCAAAGAGGCTCTGGATGGTCACTAGAAAAGCAGCAATTTGAGTATGTTGGATGGGATTGTGCTAACACAACCAGTGTTCATGGAGGACTGACTGTACCAGGTGGTGATGAGGTTGATTGTGCTGACAACAGGGGTCTTCTTGGGTGTGACATCATGGAGGAGTGACTAGTGAAAATTAATGTTTGAATTTTGTGTTATTTTGTTATCTTGGAATTTTGCTAAATTTGTATATGATTAGCAAAATCAAATGAGTTTTTTGGTATATGTGTTCATGGGAGATAAAATCTGTTCCTATATTGGATCCAAATTGTAAATTCAAAAACTATGCTTGATGTAAATATAAGGGATGATGCTAGGTTTTCTTACTGGTTCTTTCCTAGTTGACCTTTTTTGAACCAGATTTATTAATATATTATAGTAGCTTGCCACTTTTGCCTAAAAAAAAAACAACACTGTCATTTTCATTATAATAACAATGTTTATTTTATATGTGAATTCCTTTTGTTGTAATTGTAGTGACCTTGCTCCTTTTTGGTTGTATAGGATTGCTTAGTTGATTTATGCATGTTCCATATGTTGTATTTATATCTTCACTTGCATGTCTACCATTACTTGTTATTCAATCCTTATGATGTGGATAATCTCATCTTATTGTGGCTCCATTACTTGTTATGATAATTTTCAACCATGCATTTATTATGACTTATTATTGAAACCTTATGTGACTAGACATTGAAACTTACCATCTTCATATAGTAACCTTTTCCTCTATGCATTCTTAGACTTCCTTATTGTTGTTCTCATTTTATATCTTGTGGCGCTAATGTGGATGAAATTAGACTATCATTTTACTAATCATGGTTTGGATGCCAATGTATCACTTACTGTCATTATTGATTCTTGTCACTAGTTCATCATTGTAATTTAATTTGTCACTATTGTTTTTTATGAACTATATATGTTATAATCATACTTCATAATTCTTCATCTAGGATAGATATATAGACAACCTCTAACTTAATGTCTTGTTAGATCCAATGAAGTTTACTTCTTGTTGTTAGAATTTATAATCTTTCCTTGGTGTTTTATTGTAAATTTGGATAAGCCAAGGTAACCTAATTGTAATTTTTCATCTAGTCCAAGTGGGAGGACAACTCATATTTTTTATTTTCTTTATTAAGGAAATTAGTTTATTCCTCCTTATGAGGTGTCTCACACTTGGTACACACTTAGTATGAATGTGGAATTCATTTACATGGGAGTTACATTCTAACTCCATCACTCATCTCTATTTAAGAGATGCTTCTCCACACACTTCAAACATTATTCTCACAATTTTTCTCACTTTTTCTCACCTTCTCATCTTAGCTCTCTCATTTTTGTAATGATCTTTTTTCTCATATTCTCTCTCTTTTTATATGTTTTTTTGCCTCATTCATATTATATTCACAAGGGGTTTTCTTTTATTTCCCCTTTCAAATCCTTGTCTCATTGTGTTGATCTTGGAGCATCTTGGTGGTTTTAATAAGATCTTGAAGAAATATCTCTTTTATTATGTTTATGGTAATGCTCTTCATTTTTCTCACTCACTTGGATTTCTTCCTTTAAAGTTATCTTCATTTTTTGAATATTTATAATAGTTGTACCTTTAGATATGTTGGCATCACTATTATAGCATTAATTTAGTGCTTGTAGTGAACATAGTTCATATTCCATTGGCATGATATTACTGCTATGTTATGATTGTTGTCAATCTTTTTCTA
This sequence comes from Chamaecyparis obtusa, assembly GCA_027943335.1. Lineage (NCBI taxonomy): Eukaryota > Viridiplantae > Streptophyta > Pinopsida > Cupressales > Cupressaceae > Chamaecyparis > Chamaecyparis obtusa. The sequence continues at coordinate 2,728,120 of BSBK01000756.1, forward strand.
TTCCTGATATCCTTTGATAAATTATTACACTGCTTCTTCGCCTTCAATGTGATGATTCTAACCTGTATAAATTAAATTGTGATCTTGATGTTGCATTACTATGATCTAGGTTTCATGGTATTATTTTTGTTTGCTTATATGAATGATGATGCATACCACTGTTAGGATGCATCTGATATCTATGCACTTATGCCTTCATTATTATTTTAATTACAAAACATAATAATGTTTGACTATGTTCAACCTATTATTCCCAATCTTTAATGTGCAACAACATTAAACTCTTCATGAATGTGGCATATGTTGTATTGAATATCCTCTTGAAAATTATGTCATTAATTATTTGACAATAATGTGATAGTGGCATGTCCTTACAACATTTTTTCCTTTCCTTAACATTATAAGATCACCTTGTCTATTTTATGATACACCTAGCTAGTCTTATTAGTGCTTCATGAATAATTTCTATTTTGATACTTGTTTTCCTTGAGTTGATGTTTTCTTTGATCCTCGTGATAGTTAACTAAAAGGTTTCATTTTGTAGTTGAATGTCCCTTTAATAATATATTATCTTCAATCTAGATATGCAATGTTGATAAATAATACCCTAAAAGGTTTCATATTTTGAAGATGTGTCCCTTTAATAGTATATTGTCTATGCGTTCCTATATCTGCACATAACACAAACTTGTTAGCTAAAACATGTGACTCATATTTGTGCCTTTATTTGTCTTTTTCTTGATTTTTCTGTATTTCATGTAACTTAAAATATGCTCATATGATAGTGGTTTCTATAGATAGGGTCTAGATCTTTCATTGCTCTTCTGACACCATTTTTCACAACCCTAAAGGTACCTTAAAGACATGAAATTGCCTCTTGAAGCCAACAAAAGAAAGATGCAACATAGTCTATCATTCCACAGGTAATGGTGGATCTTTACTCTTTCTTTAGACCTTGACTTTTATACTTGTATATTTCCTTTTGGATTGTTTTAAGAGTTATCCCATGGCTTCTATGGGTTCCAATTTCTATTTCTTCTATAATGAATAGTAACTTATCTACAACTTGTTTTGTAATATATGTATTTTCAATTGTACATTATCTCTATGTAACAAGAAATGAAACATTTTACAGAGTACTTGTGCATTATAAAATGAGAATTTCTCTTTCATTTGCATATCTTTTTTTTTGTTGTTCTTTAATGGAAAAAAATTGAGCCTTATTCTTTTAAAATTGTTCACTACATGATAACTGAAATTTTTTCTTTTTAATCTCAAAGGAATGCAATGACTTAGGAAAAGTAAAATAAAATGAACCTTTTCCACTTAGTAATGAACAAACCGAACCAACTTGACAATTTGAGCCATGTAGTGAAAATTTATAACAATTATGATTAAGCTTAAAGGTAATATTAGAGCAATAATTATGATTAGAACAATTTCATAATCAAATTGCTATACTAAAAAGGCACACAAAGGTAAGAGGTAAGTACTGAATGCTGGCATCATTGAGAAATATGATGAAGAAAGCTTGTCATATTAACTTTTTTATGTGATTACAAATTTGAAAATATTACCAAATGTAAAACTAAATATGAAATGGACATATGATTCTACCATTATACATAAATATAAAACCAAACATACCAAAAAAAGACACCATATTCACATGGAGAAACCCTTTTGCAAAAATTTTATTCCATAGACCAAGGGCTAGTATATTATTAATCCTCAAAAGAGATACTACAACAATAATACACTTCACTTTACTTCTTGAAATGATCCTAAAACTAATTGGAAACCTCAAAGATACTATGATCAAGTAGTGATGAAGCAACTATGCCTTGGCTCAAATTTATAGCCAAATGGGAGGGACAAAATCATTATTATTTTCTCAAAACAAGGGGTCAAAACCTCTTGAAAAAAATCCACACCTTGGATAATGAATAACCAATATACATAATAAAATAATAATTAACTCTTTAGGTGACTACTTTTGGTCACCAAACCCAAATCCACTTAGTCTTGCACATTCCAAGTGCTCTATAACTTTGAATTATTAATTAGATCCCTAAATGGACAATGTTTATCTTCCAAAACTTGGTATACTTATGCATGACCCCTCATGTATTCATATGGACATGAGAATGAGTGTATCTTATCTATTTTAAATTATTATGTTTACCCCTTAAATTTCACCTCTTGAAAATACAATCACAAATAGCCATAAAGTACAAATATTTAATATTTATGCCACATGTCCTAGGGAATCATTTCTAAGGAACGTATAGAAATATGAATAGAGTAGAATTGCAAGGAAAATTTCATCTTATCCAAACATTCTCCCACTTGAAATTATACACTAAAATTACATACAAGAGATACATAATAAATAAAATCAAGTACAATGATCAAGGCCCATGGCCTTCCTACACCAAGAGAACTTTTCTTTAGTCACTAGTTTTGCAAGATAATCTACAAAATTATCCAAAGTGTCCACTTTTTATATCAAGACCTTTACATTCTTAATCATCTCTCATACAAAGTTATACTGAACATTAGCATGCTTAGTGTAGAATTGCATTAACCATTCGTGATTAAATAACTAGTTAGCCTATCATGTCTACGTAAATTCTATACTTGAGTAACCTCTCCTAAAAATGGTTCACATTTAACTTGTCAATTTGAGGTGGTGAACTTGAAATAGGCTAGCATAGTTTATGCACCATAAATTCACTCAAACTACTATCTAATTACTAAAATAAAAGATGCAACAAGGTAACGATTCAATAATCTTCAAAGTTGTAACTAGTCTAATTGAATAGTTCATTAATCTTTAGAGCTATAACTAATCTAATTGAATAGAACTTAGTACTATAACAATTTCTAAACTATCTTAATAATGATTATAGTTTTAAACACTATATACATAAAATAAATATGAACTAAAGATCTACCATAATTAATCTACCAATATTGTTCAAAGAAACAAGAACATAGTCACATAACTCAAATAGTATATCTCAGCATATTCTAACTAAGAAAATTGCAAATTACTACTCATGTAATGAATAAAGGAAATAGGGAGGAGACATACCTCAAGTGGGCCCCCTTGAGGTAACTCTATTTAACAAAAGGAAATAAATTTATTAACACTCAATTTATTCATAAATTCATATTGACAAAATACAACTATTCAAAGTTGACTATAACAATGATATATTATCGAGAACAAACTATATGCATTCATGTGAAGACTGTAATTTATAGATCTCACAAAGGTTGAAAGATACAAACACACATGTGTACACTATCCATCAATCTAGAAGAACATTTACCATCCATAAAGATAACACACTTATAATAAAGAGTCCTAACATAATTTCAACTATTTCATCAACTAGAAACATATTAACTAACTCTACACTTGTAATTAGAAGTAACTAGTTGGTATCTTCCATTAACCAAAATTTAGAATAATTCTTCAAGGTTATTCATACATAGACAAATTGATAAACATATCTTAAGCTCAGAAGACCGATGAACACACTAATCAATCATTGGTTGCTGGAAGTTACACAGCTCAAGGCTACAAGAAGTAACTCAAGGATATATATATATGTATATGTATATATATATATATATATATATATATATATAGAATGAAATTATCTTAAACCATATACAAATACTAATTCTTCAGTATAAAGGACATAACTAAAGTGACCAACAAAGTATAAGGTAGAACCATAAATTTATACAAAAAGTACCACAAAACCTTTTCATCATTCCCCCCAACTTACTATCCTACTTGTCCCAAAGACAGTTCTACTAAAGTGTTTCTAAACATAGCTAAAGACATAGAGTATGAAGGTGTATCCATGCCCATATTAGTAGCTATTAGATTCTAATAATACCCATTGAACCTCTCGATCCTCCTCCACCTTTCTTCTTCATGTTCTGCTAAATATTATATTCCATGCCATCCAAGAATTAGCCAAAGCAATAGAGGAGGTTGAAAACTAGGGGAATCAAGTAAGTTCTTATCCTTCTACCAACTACATATAAACGTTGGCTCTTCTTATAGTTGCATGATAGTTGAAGAGAGAATGAGGTTCTTTGTGTTTCAAATCATTAATCAATTCTTGATATCTACTTGCTACATGTGTGAGTACTTTTGTGCCATTGGATTTAACCATATATGTAAACATTTTATAGTTTTCCTTCTGGTATTGTAGCACCTATCTTCTTTCATCTAGTATATTCAATAAGACCAACTAGTTATTAAGGATAGCATTAGGATTTCTTGACTCTACTTGAGTTCTAGCATTGTAATTTTTTCCATTTTTTTATAATACTTAGCTTGATCCCATTTATTTTCATCATTATGTATATAGGCGTACAATGATATCACTTGAAGGTCACCCACATATAATAGAGGATTTTAGTTTGAGTTATAATGAATAGCTAGTTCATGTAAATAAAACTCGCACGTTGCATTTTTTACTTCAACTTGAGAATTTTGAAAAATGGCAAATACTCCCTAGGAGTAACCATAGAATAAGGTAGATTACAATATATTTGCATAAACTAAAATCTTAAAAACCTCTCCCTAAGTTATATAGTATACACTTGAGAAAGAGGTCTTTAGTTAACAATTTATGGGACAATATTGCCCAACTGATCCACCTTTTCCTTAAACCTACTTATCTCTCTTTCCCTATTCTCAATTTCTATTTCAAATTGAACCATCATGCTTTCTCTATATTTAATCCAATTAGATTGTTGTTGTTTCAATTTTTGAACTTCTTCCCTTATTTGTAGCATTAACAAGGGCCTAGATATAGGAGGAAATAGTACATATTTATAATATGGATCAAGGATTATTGTAGTAATCTATTCAATACCACCTTGAGTCTCTTGAACTGCCAGTTGCTACATGATCAATTTTCCTTCATTCTCGGCATGCTAATACAAGTGTTCTTGCACATTTTCTTCCTATATTTTCTTTTGTGTTCCCTAATCAATTAGAACTTCCTCGTCATCTTGGGCCTCCTCTTCTCCTACTCTACGCATTTCATACTCTATTTCCTAATAATTTAATTGTCAACATTGATTCTTCTTCACCTCTCCTCTTCTTTCCCTTTCTTTGCTTCACCATTGGGTTCAAAGGGAAGATTAATTACTTGTTATAACTAGAAGTTTTCGTTGCACCAAAAGATCAACATGTTAATGCCTGATACAACTACTAGACTTATAGAAGACACAGGAGGTTGTTAAAAATGTCATGAATCCCAAAGGGGGACATTTTCAGTTAGTCTAACATCCCCCCCCTAGCATCACCCAAGGAGATTCAAACCTATGACCAAGCTCTGATACCACTTGTTAACCGCCAATGTCCCCCTTCAGGATTCATGACATGGTTTAATAGCATCTCGTGTCTTTTATAAGTCTAGTGGTTGTATCGGGAATTAATAGGTCAATATTTTGGTGCAATGACAACTGCTAATTGTAACATTACATGCTCAATTGTTTTCTTAATTTTCTTATTCCCTTCCATTTTAAGGTGGCCAGAACTCTGAGTGGTTATCTTCATAGATTTTTGTGGTTCTTGTTCTTCCTTAGAATTAGTGGTAGTTTTAATGTCTGAGTCAATGGGTAAATAGGTCATTGGTGTCAACTTTTCTAGCACTAAGATAGAAGTATAATATTGTGTATGTTTATTTTTTTGGTGTTGTCCCAAGTGGTTCAAGGGGAGGTGAACTTTACACTACAATAACTGTGAGTGAACCATAAGGTTTTTTCTTCTTTCCAACTTTAGAAATGGTTTCAATGGTAGGATTAGAGTGTGGTTTGATTTCTTTATCCTTCTTAGATTGTGTTTTTACCTTCTTCTTAGGAGTTACAATATCACTATGTTCATCCCCTTTAAAAGAATCCCTTTTCTTTTTATCTTTAGATGTTTGAGTAAGGGTTTCTTTAACAAAACATTTCTTGGCCTAGGCTTTATTTAGAGGAAGATGCTTATCCTCTTTTCAATTTTCTTAGAAAGATCTTCCTTTAGTGACTGAGCAGGGGTTTCCTCATGATTTTTGTGCCAAATTTTGACGCTAGGTTTTAACTACTAGAGATGCAGTTTTAACCATCTCTTCCTCTTCTTTAGAGGAAGCCTCATTTAGTTCACATTTTTCATATTCTACCTCCTTTGAGGAACCAAATTATTTTCCTAGGATACATTCATGTTTTCTTTATCCTCCCCTAATTTTGAACTTTCTACCCCAAGATCCTAGGTTGCTCTGTTTAACACTTTTGATTTCTAAAAATTCCTTCTATGATATACCAAGGAAATAAATTTGTAAAATTTACTTGACAATTAATGTTATAAAGAAAATGGTGAGAAATTGAAGTTTCCTTAGCTTTTTGAGCTTATGTTTCCATTTTTGTTAGGAAAATAGCCAAGTAGTCTAGCACATTGATGAGTCTATCATGGCAGAGATGATTTAGAAATTTAAAATGGTGGGCATGTAAATTTGACGACCTTCCTTCACAAGTCAAATATTAAATGATATGGGTCACAACCACATTACATTTGTGTATAAATGAAATCCTTTTGGTACCTTTCTTTGAAACTTCCAGAGGATTATCCTCTAGTCTAGTGAACTTTTCTTTGGCTAAAACTGCATGATGGGTTGTCATACATTCTGATTTTAAGCAGAAAAATACATTTGATGGTTGCCCATCCTAGTGTTAAAGAGTTCTTATTGAACAAAGAGGTAAATAATAAAAGGGTCAAATGGATAACCCAGGTAATGTAATATGATGTTCATATTAAGGTTACTAAGCTTTTAAGAGGTAGGAGAATGTGTGAATAGCCTATTGTAAGTAATGTGGACAACCAAAATGATCAAGTTAATGTTGTATTAACTCATGAAAATGCAGATCAAAATATTATACCAGCAAAATCCATGAGTTGGATTGAAGAAATAAACCATTATCTTCATACTGGTGAGTTCTTGCAAGGCTTGAACAATTTAAAACAAAGGTATTTCACACTTCACACTATTCCTTATGTCATATTGGATGACATTATATTTAGAAAGGACTATAATTGAGTTTTATTAAGATGTATAAAACCAAATCAGATTGATAAGGTTCTAGAAGAGTTTCAAAGTGGACCAAAAGGAGTTCATTTTGTAGCTATAACTATGGCATTGAAAATCATGAAGGTTTCTTACTATTGACTTAGTTTGTATAAGGATGCATTCATATAGGTAAGGAAGTATTTTAAATGCACAATATTTGTTGATAAATAGAGGTTATATGCATTACCCTTGCACCCAATCCAGCTACAGAAACCATTAAAAAAATGGGGACTTGATTTCATTGGTCCCATAAATCCTCCATCCAGTTTAGGGCATAAATTTATATTAACAACAATAGATTACTTTACAAAATGGACTGAAGTTGTTGCATTAAAGGAAGATAATGAAAGTTCAGTGTTGAACTTCTATAAAGACTTGGTTGTAGGGTTTGGTACACTAGATTCAATAATTTATGATGATGCCTTGGCCTTTGTAGGCACAAGGATAATTGATTGGGTTGTAAGTAACAAAATATATTTTAGTACCCCATCCAATTATTACCCACAAGGTAATGGAAAAATTGAATCAACACACAAAAATTTGATTTGCATCATAAAGAGGACTATAGAGGATAATCAGAGAGCATGGCATAACAAGATAAAGTTGGAATTATGGGATAACATAATCACACCAAAGAGGTCTACATTTAATTCACCTTACACACTTGTTTATGGTTGTAGACACTCAAAAATGGGCAAGTGCTTTAAATCATCAAAATGCTCTAATTCTCAGCAAAATGGATCAAATCAAATCAAAATGGACATTTATTAATCAAAGTTGGACAAAATCATTAAAATCAAAGGAAAAATCAAATAATGACATTAAATAATTAAATACAAGCTTAAAGGGGTGAAAAACACTATATAATTGATTTTAATCAGTTAATTGTATAGTTTTGAATCAAAAATCAAATTGAACCTATTCCCTTACATGGCTAATTTAATTAATTGATGGAATTTAATTAATCCTAATATCTTTCAACAAAAAATTGAGGAACCAATGAAAATTGAGAACACAAAGCACATGGATCACTCAAAGGAATTTAATCTTGATCACACATTTCAACTTTGAATCTCATCCACTCAATTTTGTCCTTTTGTCCAAAGCTTTGAGACAAACATTTAAATTGTCCCCCCATTTAAAAACATTGAAAATTTTTTGACTCAAACAAGGCTAAATCATGATTACTTCACTCTGCCCCCTACCCTTGGGAATTTACTATAAATGAGAGGTATTTTGAGAGCAATAATCATCTTAGAAATTCATTTGCAAAGCATCACCATTATAGTCAATTTCATAGCATTTGACAGCATTTGACAGCATTTATCATTTGCATTTGCATTTTATCATAGCACAATGGAGAATTGTGAGCTAGATTAAGCATATTAGTATCATAGATTTCTCATTTTAGAAGTGTCACTCATAGGGAATACAAAGCTAAGAGCTCTACTTACCACATCTAATTAGAGAACCATGAGATGTCATGGATTTTAATTTCATTTCTTAGTTAAATTTGCATTGTATTTGCTTTGAATTGTTAGTTAATAATCCTAATTTCATGAAGGTGTTTAACATACACACACAAATGGCACCCACCGTGGGGCTCTAGGCCTCATTTTTTACATTTTCATCAAATTTTTGTGGGTTTTTGTTGTCACTTTGCTGTGTATTTTGTAGAAAATAGGAGAAATGACTTGTATGAAGGAATAAATGACACTTGTGATCACTATTATGATGCTTACCAGCAAACAACTGACACCTATGAGATCATGTGTCACACACAGGAGTGTAAAGCAATGCTTGAGACTTGAGAAGTACTGTGTATTCACTGTCTTTTACCGCCTGTGACAAGCTTTATGATGCAATTTACTGCAAACTGTCACTCCTAGTATTTCTTAACTGATGCCTAGTATTTGTTAATTTCTGCTTTAAATAGCTTATCATATGCAATTTGCATTACTTTTCACGCATAGTAATTAAAGTGTTACGCCTGCTGAACTTTAAATGTCACCTGAGCCACTAGAAAGTGACGCCTGCTATTTTTAAAGTTACTTCTACTAATCTTTTAATCATGTGTATTAGCTGACTAATGGCGCCTACTACTTTCTGCTTTTATTTGTTGTCAAATCTATAAATTTTGTTTTCTTACTCTCTGTCTGTATTTTTTTACTGCAAATGAGAAAACACAAAAAGGTTCAAAAGGCAAAGAGCAAATCTAACCAAGAAGGGAAGGCTTTGACTAGGAAAATCAAGAAGGAAAACTTTGCTCACATCAAATCGGTTCTTGAGGAGTCACAAGAAGAAGAAAATCAAGTATATTAGAACTATCTCAAAATTGTGGAAGCTTAAAAAACTAAGTTTGTATCACTTAATTGGATATTTTCTCCTTAGTTCAAGTTTTTCTCAAAATTTGCAAATAAGGCTTTTAGATTCAATACATAACTTTGCTTCTTCAAATTTGTTTTGGTTCCCCTCATTGTTGTTGTTTGTGTTGACTAACTTTGTTGGAGAAACGCACATTGAAAAGGAGCTATAGCCAAGGTAAGCTAAAAATGACAAAGATCACTCAAAAATGCCCCTAGCTTATGCTAGCTACAAGGAAAGGTAAGCCTCAAACTAGTGAATATTTTCCCTTAAATTATGGCATTGGTACATTTCAAAATCTAGTAATTACAAATAATACTATCTTTGTTTTGGAAAGTTTAGCATTTAGGCCTATGCTCTTCACTTCTTCTAGTGAATCAAAATGCCAAAGGTGTTGAACTTTTTGATTAAGAAGAAAGGTTGAGGAATCAAGCACATAAGATCAAATCCCCTTGTTTGTAGAAGAGAGTAGAAATACTCAATTCTCTATAGTTAGTGGGTGAAATAATTGAACATTGTTTATTGTGTTTGGGAAATTAAGAAAAAGTTAGGGATATGCTCTTCACCTTTTAGGTGAACCAAATTCCCAAAAACTTGTTCTTAACTCCATTTCCTTGCTTTACATGAACATGCTAGAACATTAGAGGGCTTGCCTCCTGAGAAATTTCCTTAACGAGGCTAGTGAGAGGGAACGACCCAAGTGGGAGACAATCACCTTAGTCACAATATTATCAAACCCAGTATAAAAAAAAATACACTCTTCCTTAAAAGGGGAGTGACTAGATTATGTGCAAGTGTCTTCACATCCTCTAGTAGTCCTTTCAGGGATTGCGCCAAATCATGCTTTTGTGTATGTGGGAAGCCCGCAAGTGGGAAAAAGGACTTGGCATGGTTTAGAATGGATTATTCATTAAACTCCTGATAAATTAGTAAGCTACCTTATAGAGCCAAACAATGTTAAAAGCCAAATTTGACTATAGGTAGATTGCATGGAATACTTCATTATTCAATACTTGTGAAAAATAATTGAGAACATACACTTTAGTGTGGTTTTAGGGACATGATTAAAATTTGATGTGTGTGTTGCGATCGTGTTCCATTTTCAAACAAGAAAATTCCATAAACCTGATCTTACAAGTTTTAAAATCTAAAATTTACAACCTGGTCAGTAAAGTGCCACCTGTGCACAGAGAAATACCACTTGTCAGCAGTAAAGTCACACCTATGACTGTTTAAAAAATTCTTATCGACCATAAAGTCACGCCTAAGACACATTAAGTGACACCTATAAAAATTGGAAAAATGCATATCAATAGTAAAGTGTCACCTGCACATCTGCAGAGTACCACCTAAATCAATTCTAGTTGCCGCGTATCAATTTTTAAGTCACGTCTACATGCAGGCAAGTGACACCTAGAAACAAAAAAGGGAAAACAATGAGCATTTCCCAAGGGTTTCAAAAAAAATTGGTTCCAGATTCATATACCGTTTTGGCTATTTTATTTGGTCCAGTACCCTACCTGGTTAGAAATCTTGGTTTCGAGCAATTTTGAAAATTTCACAAGGATACAGCCATAAACAAGCAAGATAAAGTCTATTTTTAAACAGTTTATGTTCATGCCTACTTTTACTCAATCATATTACGTAAAGCAAACCTTGCAAGAAGATGAAACTTATCTGAGACAAGAGCTTCCTTTCCCAAGTGATACTTCTACCACACCAAGAGTACCACAAGAATCACCCATTCAAGAAGCGGAAACCAACATGATGTACTACAGTAGCTTGGGTAATAACAACAATAGTGGTATCGATCCAAATAATCAGGGTAATAACAATAATGGAGGTATGGACCCAAACAATCAGGGTAATACCAATAATGGAGGTATGGACCCAAACAATCAGGATAACACCAATAATGGAGGAATAGACACAAACACTCAAGGAATTGATAACACTAATGCTAGGGCTAATGGTGAACCAACTACTAAAGATGCCACTAATGAGAAGGTCGGTGAAGCTATACAAAGTCCTTATTTCTTAAAACTTATGGAAAAAGCAATGGAAATAGACAAGGAGAAGCACTTTCTAGATCTATCCCGAAAGGGTCTCAAACTCCCTAGTGATTATGATGTTAATCAACTTAGAATACCTGAAGTTGAGGAGAGCCCTATTGATATAATGATTAAACAATTTAAGTTATTTTAGATGCAATTGGACATGATAAAACAAAGTAGGGCTCCTAAGCCCTTTTCTATAGAAGCATTATGTCCTTTTCCATTTGACAAGAGTCTAGTCATGGTACCCTTCCCTATCAACATAGTATTTCCTAAGTATGATAAATATGAAGGAACATCAAATCCTCAAGATCATCTACAGGAATTTTGTGCATTAAGCTTAGAATTCATGCATGATACCACTTATTTAATGCAATTATTTCCTATGAGTTTGGGAGGTATGGCCATGGAATGGTTCTCAAAATTACCTTCCGGCATTAAAACTTTTGAAGAGCTAGCCTCTAAATTTGTGGCACACTACTCATACAATATCAAACACGAAGTCACAATTATCACTTTATGTAATACCAAGCAAAAAGAAGAAGGGTTCCTAATTTTCCTACAAAGATGGAGGGCAGTATTTGCTAGATATCCCCGAAGTGTACCAAAAAAAGAGAAGATGGATATCTTTATCAATAGCTTGAGTAGTGATATGAATCATCAGTTGAGAATGAAATGTCTTAAGACCTTCCAAGATCTTATTGAGAATGGAGTAACCACGAAAGAGGTATTAGTTAAGAGTGGAGAGTTAAAACTCTACAAGGACAATAAGAATTACAATAACAATACCTCCAATAACAACCAGAATAAGAACTTTTCTAATAGTTATAATCGGTTTGGATTGAAAAATAGTAATAAGGGAGTGGTCAATGATGGTGTTGTCAATTCTAGTAATGTAAAAGTGACCCTCTTTTCTTTCACAAGAACACCTAATCAAGTGACCAATGCAAATCAGGCTCCCAAAGTGCCTTACAACAGCAATACCAATAGTGGTAATTCTGGGAATAATCAAGGAGGTAACAAATATAAAAAATTCTTGGTACCAACCCCTAAGAGGAACTTCATACCTTTGGGTGAACCTCTCGAGAAAGCATTGAGGATTCTCATTGCTAACAAGATCATTAATTTACCTAGCATTCAACCCTATGAGCCACATAATAAACCCAGTTGGTGGAGTGAGAATAGTCATTGTGAATATCATAGAATTAGAGGGCATCAAACAAATGATTGCTTATAATTGAAGAATGTGGTGCAAGACCTTATTGATAATGGTACAATCACCATTGAAGGACCTCAAGGTAATGAAGATCACACAGCGTTTAAACAACCTTTTTATAACCATGGAAAAGGTGAATCATCCAATGGGAATAAACAAAGTAGCAACAATATAAAATTCTCTCCTCATTGTGACAAAATCATCAATACTTTATCTAGTCATGAGCATGTTTTCAATACTATTGTGATCAAGGAACAACCCCAAAAGGAAATGTCTAATGTTATCACTAGGGGGTAGAATTCAAGGATTACCTTACAAGGGGTTGATCCTAAACCCATTGGCCCTCCACAATCCAAAATTTTGGCAAAACAATTGGCTACAAAAACAAAACCATATAGTTTGGTGGATCAACTACAAAAGACTCCAGCACAAATCTCTATCTTGGAGTTATTAAAGTTATCACCAAATCACAAGGAAATTTTAGAGAAAGCTCTAGTGAAAACTAATGTTCCTACCAACTTGGATGAGGAGAAGTTTTAGAATATGGTAGGCCATATCATTGTGCCCCATTGCCTTTCATTTTTTGACCATGATGACATGTCCATTACCCATCCCCAAAATCTACCATTACATATAGAAGTCTTGATTGAAAGACATAGGGTCAAGAGAGCTCTCATAGATGGGGGAGCTAGTCTTAACATTTGCACTTTGAGTCTTGTCAAATCTCTAGGATTATTTGAGTCATGCATTGATCCTACAAAAATAATTATCATAAAAGCCTATGATGAAGCAGAAAGAGCTTCCAAAGGCATGATTATATTGCCCATTCAAGTGGGACTAGTCAAAAAGGACACAAAATGCCAAGTCTTAGAAATGAAACTAACTTATAATATCTTATTGGGGAGACTGTGGATCCATGAGATGCAAGCGGTTCTATCCACGTATCATCAATGCATAAAATTTTTGTACATGGGTGAGGAAATCACGATTGGCGGGGATTCAAATCCCTTCCAATATTGCAATGCACTAAAACCACTCCATGAACTATTTATCCCGCATAACAGAGAAGGGATTATCCAAAGGGCTACCATTGAAGACATTAAAATGGATGGTCCTAAGTTAACATTAAGTGCTACTTCTACTTCAAATCCTCCTCGAACTAACTCAACTACATCAACTAAAGGAAAGGAGAAAGTGAGTTATGAGGGTCCAACATCAAATGAAAATTCAGAAAAAGCATCTATACCAAAGATAGAATTTTCAAAACCCACCAGAGAAGAAAAAGATAAAGCTAAAGAGGACCATTACAAAAAAATGAGTGAGATGATGCATGCATTTGAGAAACAATGTAAAACTAGTTCCAAGGGAGTAGGGGAATATTTTGTTTCCTTATTTGACTTACCTACATCTCCAAGAGCACATGGGAAACCATCCAAGGAACATCTCCCTCATAAATATAACTCTTACTTTGTAAGAGAAAGTGACAAGGTAGAATTTGACAAAGAGGAAGATGAAGTTCTTCAATGGCTCTATCAAGATGAAAATGATACCTTAAATACTCCCGTGGAGAGAATTCAGCATATTAACATTTAAACCGATCAATATGGGAAAGGATTTGAAATAATGCAAAAAATGGAGTACAAGGGAAGAGGGCCCTTAGGCAAAAGAAATAGAGGCTTGCTAGAGCCTATTGAACCTTCTTGGTGATCAAAAGAAGAAAAATCAGGGGTAGGCTAACAGCACAAAGGAGAAAGCTCCAGCCCCATGCATGATTCCTATCCTCAAGTGAACATGGTGGAATCCGATGTGGATAGTGATGATTCCTGAGATTATGAATGGGGTACTTTATCCGATGAATCATGCCATGATAAAGAGATTGTCACCATACATATGCTAATGTTCAAAGGCAACAAACTCCAAGGAATGAAGATCCCATCATACAAGAACTCATAGGACAAGCACCCGTTAATCAACCAAGGATAGAGGAATTTTGGGAACCATTGGAGGAAGATGATTTGAACATTAGGATTAATCCACGTGTTGTATTTCCCATGATATTTCCCATAGAAGTCCTTGAGGACTCAAGTGAAGAGGACTTTGATCCTTCTTCCATGGACCATCTCGAGGAAGCTCACGTCATAGACCTTAATGATACAATGTATGAACCATCCAATGAGGTCATGTCCATAACTCCAGCTGATAAAACTTTACCAAATGAATCCCTATCCTTGATGCATTCCGACCTTATTGATTGGGACCTAAATGAGCCAAGTGACTTACTCTATTTCCCAAATGACCAAGCAATGACCCAATACTTAAACGCAATTGAGCCCTCTTTCACTAACGAATTTGATATGAACATGATGAGAATAGTGGGGGTCTAATCTCTTAATCCAAAGAAAAAAATGAAAAAAATAAATAAATGAAAAGTTCTAGTGATGAAAACCACTATGTGGCAACACTAGAACCAAAAAAAGTAAAGATAAAGGATGTTTCCTATGGTGAAAACCCAACTGTGGCACCAAAGGAAGAGAGGTTGGGTACCCTACTTGAACATGAAGAAGAAAGGTCACCGATTCTCATAGAGCCAACATAAAAGGTCAACATTGGAACAGAATTGGATCCTAAATTCATACACCTAGCAGCATCACTTACACCTTTAGAAAGAAAGGATTTTATCAAGTTTTTTCAAGAAAAACAAGTGAACTTTTCATAGTCCTATACCGACATGCCAAGATTGGATCTCGACTTCATTATGCAACATTTGAATGTTAAACCAGGGGTTAAGCCCATCAAGCAGAAGTTGAGAAAGATGCACCCACATGTAGCTCTCTTAGTCAAAGCTGAATTGGAGAAATTGTTGAAGGTGGGATTTATAAGAGCAATTGCATATGTTGAATGGATATCCAATATTGTACCGGTCACCAAGCATGACAAATCCATTTGTGTATGCATGAATTTTAGAGACTTGAATCTTGCATGTCCTAAAGATGACTTCCCACTTCCGAGCGTAGATGCGATAGTGGACTTGACAGAAGGTCACTCTATGTATTCATTAATGGATGGTTTTAGCGGCTACAATTAGATAAAAATTGCACCCAAAGACCAAGAGAAGATAGCCTTTAGATGCCCTTGGGGTACCTTTTGCTGGAACGCAATGCCCTTCAACCTTAAAAATGTCAGAGCTACATACCAAAGGGTGATGAAAACTATTTTCCATGATATGATGCACACTTTTCTAGAAGATTATGTGGATGACATATTGGCAAAATCACATCAAAGAGAAGAACACTTGCAAAATCTAGAAAAGATAATCACAAGATTGGAGCAATTCAAAGTGAGACTTAATCCAAAAAAATGTGCTTTCGGTGTTCAATCCGGCAAGCTATTAGGCTACATAGTTTCAGAAAAAGGGATTGAAGTAGATCTAAAAAAGGTCCAAGCAATAATGGATATGGAAATTCCAAAGAACATAAGTCAAATGAGGTCCCTCCAAGGCAAGATTCAATCAATAAGGAGATTTATTTCTCAATTGGAAAAAAAGTGTCATTCATTCACAAGGTTACTACACAAAGACACTATTTTCATGTGGGATGAAGAATGCGACAAAGCCTTCATCTTATTGAAGACTTATCTAACAAATACACCAATCCTAATGCCACCAATCAAGGGAAAACCGTTGCTGCTATACATCTCTGCCACTGAGAGGTCTCTAGGATTTCTTTTGGCATAAGAAGATGAGCAAGGAAAAGAAAGAGCAATCTACTAGTTGAGTAGAACATTGATCAAATATGAACTCAACTACACATTCATAGAAAGAGCATGTCTAGCGGTTGTCTTTGCATCACAAAAATTGAGGCATTACATGTTGATGCACAAGGTGAAACTTATTGCAAAAATTGATCCCCTAAAATACTTGCTAAGCAAAACTGCCTTAACGGGTAGAATAGCAAAATGGGTCATGATATTAAGTGAGTTCGACATTGAGTATGTGGATAGGAAGGCCATAAAAGGACAAGTGATAGAAAATCACTTAGCAGAAAACCCATTGATTTCTACGCAAACCATTCAAGTGGAGTTTCTAAATTTAGCAATTGTCAACATAGAGGCCAAGACATGGAAGTTGTACTTCAATGGTTCATATACACAAGGAGGTTTTGGGCTAGCATACTATTGATTACCCCTCAAGGGTACACTATTCCCAATTCATACAAGCTTTTTTTCTCATGTACAAATAACATAGCATAATATGAGGCTCTATTCATTGGCATTAAGATGGCTTTAGAATGGAACATCACTGAACTACAAGTGTATGGAGACTCTCAATTGATAATCAATCAAATCAATGATGAATACAATACCAAAGATGAAAAAATAATTCCATACAAGACTATGATAGATGCTTGGAAAAATTACTTTTCTTTGATAACATTTGAACAAATTCTAAGAGAGAATAATAGAGCAGTAGATGCAATGGCAACCTTGGCTTCCTTACTTCAAAAACCAGATCAGAATGAGAAGTACAAATTCTTGGTGGAAGAGTTGGCAAAACCAACATTTGACCTCTCCAATACCCAAATTGTTTCCCTACTCAATGGACATGACTCACCTTGGTATGGCCCTATCTATACCTATCTCAAAGACCAAGTGTTACCGATAGACCAATCCCAAGCCCAAAAATGAAATTTCATCTGACAATCAGCTCATTACATAATCCTTTCTAAAACATTGTATCATAAGGGTCTTGATGGGATGTTACTTAGATGTCTAGAGGATGAAGAGTCTAAGTTAGCTTTAAGTGAGGTTCATGAGGGCATTTGTGGGTTGCATTCAAGAAAATTAAACCTAGCCAAGAAGATCCTTCATATGGGGTATTTCTAGAAAACCTTAGAGAAAGATGCTTGTCACTTTGTCAAAATATGTAGCAAATGTCAATACCATGGAGACATGATACATGTGTCGGCACAAGAATTGCATCCATTTGTTACACCATGGCCATTCTATCAATTGGGATTTTACTTGATTAGCATAATCTATCCACCATCTTCCAATGGGCACAAGTACATCATCACCGCTAGGGAGTATTTCACAAAGTGGGTAGAAGTCATTCCTTTGATCACCACCATGGGTAAACAGATCTCCATGTTCATACTCAATCACATCATTTGTAGATATGGTATCCTTCATGCCATAATCACAGACAATGGAAAACAATTCAAAAACAAAGATGTGGATGAACTTTGCGACACATTCCATATTACACATCACTCTTCATCCATTTATTACCCTCAAGGAAATGGACAAGCCGAAGCTACAAATAAGAACATTTTGAAAATCTTGAAGAGATCCATAAACAAGTCAGGAAGAGATTGGAATGTACAAATCAACCTGACATTATGGGCCTATAGAACTAGCATTCGGACACCCACAAGAGCTACACCATTTTTCACTAGTTTATGGAGCCAAAGTTGTTCTACCATTGGAGGTCAAAATCCCATCTTTACGAGTATCATTGCAAGGGTTAATAACAGATGAGGACTATAGAGTTTCCTGGCTTCAACAATTAGATTTGCTAGAAGAACACCAAATGCAAGCCTATGAACACTTGAAAGTCTATCAGAACAGGATCTCAAGGAATTACAATAAGCATATCAAACCAAGGGTCTTTCAAGTAGGTGACTTAGTACTAAGACAAAACCCTAAAAATCAAGCCGAAAGAGAAAAGAAGGGTAAATGGGAGGCAAATTGGCTTGGTTTGTTCATCATTATTTCTTCATTTGGAACGGGAACTTATAAATTAGCAGATTGTGATGGAGAAGAGCTACAAGAACCTATCAATAGCATCCATCTAAAGAGGTTCTATACATGAGGTAGATGAAAGAGTATAAAGAGTATCAGATGAGAAGCATCATATTTATTGCACATAGTCAAAAGAGATCTTGAAAATACCAAAAAAATTTAAAAAAAAATAAAAAGAAAAAAAAAATTGAAAAAAAGAAAAAAAAGAAAAAAGAAAAAAATTGAAAAAGAGAAAAAGAAAAAAGTGCCTTGGTGAAAACCTAGCAATAGGCGTCTTGGTAGCAAAAAAAGAGAAAAATACCCAAAAGGTGAAAACTTGGCAATCAAGCGCCTTTTGTTCCCTTAAGTCATTTCCTAGTTGCATGTGTACATATTGCATGCCCAACATCTCACTTGTACACCTTCATTGCATCCATCATTTGTGCATAGTCATAATAAAACCTGTCAGCTGCATTATTGCATTGCCTACTTGCCCTAAGTTTGTCGCACAATCACATTTATCACTTGGGGGCAGGAAAGGATTAGATTTTTGGTACGAACAGATTCAATTGGTGCTACATTCGGTCACAATATCAGAGAAGGAATTATCAAAGTTTCAGAAGAGAGAGAGAGAGAGAGAGAGAGAGAGAGAGAGAGAGAGAGAGAGAGATTTTTGTTGAACCTTTGATAGATATCATTGTTCACACCTAAGTATTCTGATCCTACAACTTGATCCTTGAGCCTTCATTGACTTTATTATTTAGGATTAAAATTTGACAACACTTTAAAAGTTCAGAATGTTTGGAAATCCTATTTGAAAATCTTGATACATTGCAAAACACTTGAAGCTTTCTTTTGATGATCTTTATTAAAAATGAATTTTATCACATCTCTTTAGCTAATCGATGATGTTTCGACTAGATTGGCCATGATGGAGACATGATATTTTCTTGCCTTTGAGTGACTGTCTTGAGGGAGATCCATCAACTTATATGAATTCATCTAACGACATGGTCATCAAAGAACCATCGAGGACTATCACATAGGATGAAGAATTGACCTTTGCTTGTTTACACAAATGGATACCTTGGCTATTTAGATCTTCCATATCTTAATAGCAAAATCCACTTGCAACATTGAATCTGTTGAAACCGGTATTCATACTCCCATAGTTGGTCATTCAACTAGGGAGGGTTGTACTAGTTTCCAAAAAAAGAGGTTACCAAAAGTGATAAAAGTGGTATTCATATCATCATGATGTGGTCAGTTATGGTTGTACTTGCTTTAATGGTCCTACAATGCTCAATGATGAAAATATTTCCCTATGGCATTTCTTTGCTAAAAATCTAGTGACACTTAGTTGCATTGCATTGAATTTTCATAGTAAATTAAGTGCATTTTCATGCTAGATTAAGTGCATGTTTGTGGTTATTTTTCCAAGGGAAAAGGGTTTCAGTTAATCAGCTTGAGTAAAACATTAAAAAGGGGGGTTCAATTAAATGTTTCATCCTTAATTCAAATCCATCATGTGAAATTATCTTTTGCATTCATCCATAGCATTAATCATTAATCATTATACATATATCAAAAAAAAAAAAAAAAAATTCATCACACATCATTTGCATACATCTAGTTAAGTATAGAATTGCATACATTCAAAACCAAAAACATAGGGGCATTCATATCCATATTTCCAATAAATCATTGCATCCATACATGGAAAAGTAGAAAAGCATATCAAAAATAGCATAAATCATTGCATCCATCTATCTATATCATACATGAGATACATTGCATACATAAGCATAATCAAAGTAAATGCATCATAAAACATCATATAGAACTGCATATAAAGATGATCTCACATGAACACATCAAGAGAATCAAAGAAAAGTCAATATCATCATATCAATGTTCATAAAATCAAAGATCCAACAATCTATATATCAAGATACAATATCAATGACAAAATGATACATCTAAGTCCTGATCAATAAAACATCAACATGATACAAAATCAACAACAAGGAAGATCCATAAATCTAATATCCAAGAAGCAACAGTCTGTATGTAGAACTTATGAAAATGTGTTTGTTTTGTAAATCAAGGGAATCATATCAGTATTCTATATCAGTGAATCATTTTATGTCAATCAATCAATCAACCAATCAATACCAACTTATTGTTTCCCAACTCTTGATCGTGAGGCAGGACCAATATGATCAGTATCAATCCTATCAGTGACCTACCTATCAATTATCCCATATCAGTTTTACTATCCTATCAGATTGGAAAATCACATTCATTGGTACTATTATCCTGATATCCTAATCACTTGTTTGTTTAACTACAATAGACCTATCTATCTTGGAAATTCAATCATTCATCCAGAAACATCAACAACATTTTATTAATCATGGTTTTTATATATCAGCATATCTATCAAACCGGGGCATTTGTTGAAACCTTCAATATCATCAATGTTTTTCAGAAATGAAAACATATTGCATCAATCAATATCAATCAACATCAAATTTTTCCAAATCAAACGATTAATATGTTTCATTTCTGAGGGGACATCATCAGAGTATCAAATTGACATCAAAACATCAGTGAATCTGGGGCATTGAAATTTTTGAACTATTATCAGTGGGGCACATATCATTTTATCATATCATATCAAGCAGCAATCAATTTCATATTAGTTTATCAAATCAAATCAGTGGTGTATCAGTTAATCAAGACCTAAAAAGTGATCAGGACTAAAAAATTTCTTTGAATCAATGTTCTTCGCATATCAATTCAAAGAGGGGCATTTGTAGACACTCAAAAATGGGCAAGTGCTTTAAATCATCAAAATGGCAAAATCTTAATCAAAATGCTCTAATTCTCAGCAAAATGGATCAAATCAAATCAAAATGGACATTTATTAATCAAATTTGGACAAAATCATTAAAATCAAAGGAAAAATCAAATAATGACATTAAATAATTAAATACAAGCTTAAAGGGGTGAAAAACACTATATAATTGATTTTAATCAATTAATTGTATAGTTTTGAATCAAAAATCAAATTGAACCTATTCCCTTACATGGCTAATTTAATTAATTGATGGAATTTAATTAATCCTAATATCTTTCAACAACAAATTGAGGAACCAATGAAAATTCAAAACACAAAGCACATGGATCACTCAAAGGAATTTAATCTTGATCACACATTTCAACTTTGAATCTCATCCACTCAATTTTGTCCTTTTGTCAAAAGCTTCGAGACAAACATTTAAATTGTCCCCCCATTTAAAAACATTGCAAAGTTTTTGACTCAACCAAGGCTAAATCATGATTACTTCACTCTACCCCCTACCCTTGGGAATTTACTATAAATGAGAGGCATTTTGAGAGAAATAATCATCTTAGAAATTCATTTGCAAAGCATCACCATTATAGTCAATTTCATAGCAATTGAGAGCATTTGAGAGCATTTATCATTTGCATTTGCATTTTATCATAGCATAATGGAGAATTGTGAGCTAGATTAAGCATATTAGTATCATAGATTTCTCATTTTAGAAGTGTCACTAATAGGGAATACAAAGCTGAGAGCTCTACTTACCACATCTAATTAGAGAACCATGAGATGTCATGGATTTTAGTTTCATTTCTTAGTTAAATTTGCATTGTATTTGCTTTGAATTGTTAGTTAATAATCCTAATTTCATGAAGGTGTTTAACATACACACACAATGGTAAAGAGCCCAACTTTCCTATTTCAGTTGGGTTTCCCAATTTGAGCTTGATTAAAGAATTGAACCTGATGGACTAGTAACCAATGGAGGTAAGACTTTCCAAATTGATTGAGTTAGAAGAAGTTAGAAAGAAATATTTTCATAATTTAGAGAATCATAATGATCATATGAAGAAGGCATTTGATGTAAAAGCTATCTAAAGAGTCTTCAGTGAAAGTGACTTAGTGCTCAAATGGGATGAGTTGAAAAGTAGGCCTGATAAGCACCCAAAGTTTGACATCATTTGGAGTGGTACATTTGTGATTATAAGATGTAAGGAACACAATTGTTTTTAGATTTCTAATATAGAAGGAGAAGATTTTTCTATCCCAATAAATGAGATACACCTCAAACACTACTTTTAAGGTATTTTTCAGTTTTCATAAATAAGTGCTTCAACACATAGTTAGTTTGCAGTTATTTGCTTTCAATGTGTTGGGAGTAATAAGGAAAACCTTGATGATATCCATGATAAGGAGGTGAATTAGCATCCATCGCATTGAGCATGAGTTGTGAATCATTGTCCTACATCATACATGCTCCCTCATTTCATCATCACACATAGTAGCAACATTCCTAGTTAGTTTTTTTAGTTGTGTGGTAGAGATCCTTGAAGTTAAGTTGTTGAAATCTATCGTGACACATGAATATGATACCCATCATATAAAAAATGAAGCATATTTCACTATTTCATATTATATGCATTCCCCCATACAATAACTAATAGGTTTCATCAACTTTACTTCAAGGTTTGTTTCAATTTTTTGTTGGTTTTAGTTTTAAAGTTGCTAAAAAACATGTTGGTGTCCAAGGAAGATAATTTTGAGGTGAAAAAAGATGTATGCATCTCATTGTGTCACATTAATGGCATACATCAAGCACAATTTTAATATTTTTCATCAAGTTTTAATGTTTTTAGTGTCTTAGTTGTTTCACTTCCAATTTCAATTTAGTGTGTTTAAGCTTCAACAAGTACATGTTTCAGTTTTGGTTTGGAGAAGGTTTAGTTTTCTTAGTTTCAAAGTTAAAGATGACTCTATGCCTAATGGATTGAAAAAAGGTAGCTGGTCTAAATTGTTTAATAGGAAAACAACCCTAAGGTGTCACTAGAAATGTTACCTATTTTTGCATCCAACTCAAACAAGTAGAGATGGGTAGCTGATTAACTAAAGTGAAAGGTATATTTGGTTCATTTTAAACTTTAAGTTTCAATTGAGTGTTTGAACTAAAAAGAGATAAATTCAAGAAAAGAAAGAAGATTTCATTTCATTTATAAAAAAAATTACATTCATATGCAAAGATATTTACATAAGGAACATTATAAGTACATCTCTACAATACAAGTTCTTTCATTTTATTTACAAAGGAAGATAACATAATGAAGAACCCACACAAACCATCAAACAACTCTTAAAAATAATGCAGAACAAAATATACATAAACAGAAGTCAAGGTCTAAAGAAAGGGTAAGATCCACCATTGCCTGAGATAATGATGGATTGCATTGCATTTGGGTGGCTTCCAAGAGTTATTTTTGAGTCTTCAAGGTACTTGAAAAAAGGTAAAGCATGGTGTCGGTCAAAGAGACCGAGAAATGAAGGGTCTTGACCCTATCTATAGAGATTGACCAACCATACAAGCACACTCAATGATATGCAATACAAAAATCAGAAAATAAGAATGGGACACAAAGTTGAATCAGATGTTTTAAACTAAAAATTTGTGTTATGTGAAACTACATAAATGAAGGTGTTAGGAATGGGAACACTGAGAGGGGGGGGGTGAATTAGTGTTCACTATATTTTATCTTTTTGCTTTATTCTTTAAACTGAACTTGAATACTTAAATACTGAAATGAACATCAACATAAACACAAAACATGAAATCAACACATAAAGCCAATATGGTTACGGGGAAACCCAAATAGGTAAAAACCCCGGTGGGAATTGATACCCACTAATATTTTGTACTAGTGTTTTATGATCCTTGCTAGAAGATCCTTAACCCTGTTAGGAGTTACTTTACAATATATTTAGTACAGTGACCTTGTCAAGGGTCAGACCCTGTTAGGAGTCTTTTACAATAAACCATGTTAGGGGTGTGGATACACTATCCTAGAGCTCACTGCTCAAATGGTGAAGTGATGCAGAGCATCATGGAACATTCACCAAGAACCCTGAATAAACTATGGATTTTAGTCTTAAACATAATTTCTTCATCATATCAAAGGCATATTCAACTTTCAAACTCATTTCCAAATAAACATTAAATAAACATTGTATAGTCTTGAGGCATCTCACAAGATTAACCTTTCAAGATTCACATCATAGACATCAAAATAACATCCTAATCACAGATACACAAACATCAACTTGATCCACACCATCTCCTCGTCCATTGGTTACAAGGTCATTCTTACAACTTATTAAGGCTACAAGGAATTACTATAACCATAACTCATGCCTTTTGGTAACTTCAATCAATATGCCCTTTATCCCATATCCTTCAACTTCCTATTTTTTGTCCATATTGCATTGTCTACACACAAACTTTTAGAATCATAAACAAGCTCTTGTCATACTGCCTTGTTGTATACATCTAAAAATGGCTTCATTAATTAATTAAATATTTATTATTTAATTACTATTGACTTGATAAATTAATTAAATATTTATTATTTAATTAATAATTATTCCTCTATTTATTAAATAAATTATTCAATTTATTTAATAAATTCACTATAGTCTAATTCTATATCCTAAGTCTTCTAAATAGTCTATTAAAGTGATTTAATTAAATACACAATCACCTAAATATGATTAATTCTTCTAATTCACTTCATCCACCTAGTCACCTGACACATCACCTTGGCTAAAATAAATTATTATTATTAATTATTTATTCATATTTATCCTCACCCACACATGTCCTATTCTTAAGGGCTATGTGGCCTCATAGGACTTGGTCTCATGACCACATGTCCTCTCAACAACCAAGTCAAGAGACATTCCCTATTCCTAAGGGGCTTCTCAAGCCACCTCTAAGGGTCAAAGGTGACTCATGGGACACTTGTACAAAGAGTCCTCATGAGGAAAATGTCTCTCCCCCTTTCTCTCTTTGGTCTTTGTGAGACACTTGACATGTGTCTTTTCCTTCCACCTTCTTCTCCTCCATGTCAATGTGAGAGGAACATCATCCCTATTCTTCCTCTCACATTCCAACTACATCCCCCTTT
This sequence comes from Chamaecyparis obtusa, assembly GCA_027943335.1. Classification (NCBI taxonomy): domain Eukaryota; kingdom Viridiplantae; phylum Streptophyta; class Pinopsida; order Cupressales; family Cupressaceae; genus Chamaecyparis; species Chamaecyparis obtusa. The sequence continues at coordinate 2,753,697 of BSBK01000756.1, forward strand.
CTCTCAACTCCTTCAACCAAGTCAATCCTAGCCCTAGGATCTTCCACCTTTCATTCTCAACCGTAGGATTGTGCCACCTAAGCCTAGATCCTCCAAAACTCTATAAAAGGAGCCTCATTTCTCATTTGAGAGCTAATAGGTATTTTTGATAACAAGCATCCAAGCATTCAAGCATTCAGGCATCCAAGCATTCAAGCAATCAAGCATTCCATAGAAATCACCATTTCATTTGCATTTCATCCATTAGTTTTCATAAGCTATTGTGCACTCAATTTCATTCAATCTCCACACTTTGGTAGCATCTTGGGAGAAGGCTTCATTTTGGAAATCTAAGAGCTCAACATCTTCAAGAAATCAAAGCTAGGAGGACAATGGAGACAAGTTGCATGGTAGGTGAAGGTAATTAAATTAGTTTCATCATTTCATAGTTACTTTGCATTCTTCATTGTGTTTGCATTAGATAGATTCATTGGCTTTAATAGTTAATTTATCATTTCTAGTTGGTAGACATCTGATTTGCATACACCTGTCATGACAGTTTGGATAGTTCACATTCTGTTATTCATAACTTTTGAACCAGAAATTATTTTGCAAATCTCTCTAGTGGAGATGTAGAAAACTAGACTTATTAAAACATATCCAAAAATGAGCCAAATCCAATAGTTAAATTTAGATATATGACCCCCATACAAAGACTCATTTTTACTATCCCAAAACATCAGAAAATGAGAGGAACAATCATCTATAGCATCACATTTCTTTCCTTATACCAAACCATTTGAAATGAGACCAAATGCATATCAAATATTTGTAAATCTAGTTTCCAAAAACATAAGATACAAAAAAAAAATTTAGTGAAAACTCAAGATAAACACGAACCCTTGCAGACAACTTCATTCAGAGGGTTTCATAAATGATTTTACAAAGAGATTCATATCTTCTTCATTTCTTTATGAAATCAAACCAAACCAAAAGTGAAAGAAGGAAGATTCATTATATTATCTATCTATGCTAATTATACAATGTTTCCAGGTTGTACAGGTCCATACAAGGCCTGGAAACAACCCAAAGATAGTTAAAAAACCAATCAAAATGATAAATCTGAATGCACAATCTTACACAAATTATTTTTCTTCCTTCTCCTTATCATTCAATGTCCTTTTGGTCCATACATACAATGCTATTTAGAGCCTTTTGAGGTTTCAAACCTCCCAAACTACCCTTATAACCGATGGAAACTACTTTTCCACACTTTCTTGCATTTTTGTAACTTTTCTTGCTTGACAACTTTTGCTGTTATGTTGACAACTTTTGCAACTTTGACATAATGACCTTATAACTTTCTAGAAACCCCTTTAACATATCAAAATAAACCTCAAATGACCTATTAAAACTATTTTTCCCTCTCATGGATGTTTTTACATCATTTGACCTATTTGACCAATCTAGGCCCCAAATGGACAACTATGACAACTTTGACAAAATGGCTCATTTAGCCTTACATCAATGGACTCAATACATAAAAAGTGACCTTATGACATAAAATTAAATCAAATGGATCATGTTATTATCTTAGACTTCTTTGGAACCTCCCGGTTCTTGTCCTTGTACCTAGGTGCACCTACACCATGAAGGCTACAACCTTCTGATCTCAGATACACACTATATCTGTTGGATGAACTGCCACTTTGACACTGCTTGTCTAATCAGTTCCTTTGATGTGTTGATGCTTTGACCTCTTGAAAATCTCTAATACATCTTATCAACTCTTCACACACTTCTTCTCTTCTTATCTTGACTTTATATCAACTTCCACACTAATTACAATGGGCGCATCTCATATTTATATGCGCATACAAAACAAATAACTAGGTTGGCCCTTTAACTGATTACATACAACACTTTCAATTGAATTGGCTCAAGCGTGCTTACAAAAAAACATAATTACATGTGGTAACCTAATTACAATAGGTGCATAGCCTTTACAACATGATAATATAACCGCAAATCAAAATACCAACAATCGGCTGCTTGCTCTATTCTTCTCTGGCATTCATTGGTTGTGTAACTTCAACTGTCTGTAACTTTGTCATACTGAAATTTCTGATCATGCGCTCTTAGAATTAGCATGAATATGATGTTACCAACTTAACTTCTAGTTCACATACCATAATTTTGTTTTATGCATGTGCGTTGACGCTCTGATCTTCAGGTACTCTGTACATTGTCCAGTCTTCAACACTTAGCCAGTTTCTGATCTTCTCATCAAGTGCGCTAACTCCAAAACACTATATGACTTTGTTGCCATAATTACAACACTATATTAAGTCATATACTCCAGTATAGTCAACTTTACAACAATCTCCCCCTTTTTCATTGATGGCAACAAAGGAATATGGCACAGTTACTAACTGTTCTCTTATACAAAAATCTTTTTGTTATACTCTATCTTATATCTCCCTTATATTCTTTATTGTACATCTTCTTTATATATCTATAGCTCCATATTCTATACATACTCCCCCTTTGACATTAATGACAAAGGTGCTTCAAAATTTGTATCTACAAATACTTACAGTGAGAGAACATCCAAATATGCTATTTGTAAGTTTTGGATCTCTTTCTTCCAAAACGTGATCAGTGAATTAACAATCTGAAGATGGGCACATAGTGCATACTATAACTTCTCCATCTTTTCCAAATTTGTGCTAGGATCTTGATCATATGTCACCATGGTGGCATCGATCTCCTTGATATTCTAATTAAGTATATCTAGTGAGGGCACAAGAGCATTTCTAAGCTGAGTCTGCCTAGCCCTTATCTTTGATATCTCCTTTTCTGTCTTCTCAATTTTGTCAATTTGTCCTTGATAGACATTGTTACACATGTTTATATCAATAGAGGGATCTTTTATTGACTTCCTCACCTTTTCAATCATATCCTTTGCTTCTTGAATCTTCTTGAAGTGATCAGCTATCAACTTAACTTGATTCATGCAGTCAACAATGATTTTTCTCCCTTTTGTTGCAAACTCTTTCAAAGTTGCTTGTCCAACTTTGAGTGAACTGAGGTCTAATGAGAAGTTACTGACCAACTCATTTAATATTTTATGCATATACTTCTCCTCTACAACTAATGATGCTAATTTTTCCAAGCTAGAGAAATTATTCTTGAACTGTGAAAGAATTGCACTTACATCATCAACAGAGTGTACCTTGGACACTTTCTTGTCTATTGGTAACAAGTTGTTCAGGATGTTCATTGATTCTACAAGGAGGGGATTCCTCATTACCTATTTCTCCTTGGCCTTCTCCATATCTAAGACACTGAACTTGATCAGGTCTTCTTCTCCCCATGAATCCAAACTAGTTGAGTCAAGTGTCAAGCTTGACAACAATGATGTTGAGGGAGTGATAAGAGTGTTGTCCATCACTTCTAGCTTTAATTTGCTTAGTATTTCAACTTATGGTTCATCTACTATTTCATTTCCTTTTTCTTCTTCTCTCTTTTCTTCTTCTTTCTTTTCTTCTTATTTTTCTATTTCTTTCTTTTTCTTCTTCTTTCTTTTCTTCTTCCACTTTTTTCATATCTTCAATCAGTATTTCTTGTAGATTGGGAGAAGTGTTACTACATAAAATTTTAGCTTCTTGTGTACTCACAAAAGCTTCTTCAAATTTGTCTACGTCTTTATCCATGGTCACCATGGCTATCTCTACATTATCAATGATAATGGTGCTATCCTTTAGTGACTCTGTCATGGGCGCAGACTTATCTGCCTCTGTTTGTGTTTCAACTGCAGGTGTTGAGTCCTAGGGACCTGTCACTGATTCATTTGTGGGCTCTACCACCTTGACTTCCTTTGAGGGCACATGAGCTATGGTGCAGTGGGTGGGAACATGTGCCTATTCATGATCAAATGCTTTCTTTGTTTCCTTAGCAACTAATTCATAATTCTTGTCTATAATATGCAAAGTCCTTGACTTGGTTCTAAGATGTGGCTTCAATAGATCTAATAACAAAGTCTTCTCTGCTAAAGTGCATACTGGGAGGGTTTCATCTAAAATATTTTCTCTTATCCTTAGATCCTCTTCAATCGCTTGTCTTTTTAAGAATTCTAATATGTTCCATACATTATCTAGAACCATGAATTTCTGACTTGTCAATTTCACTATACTTCTCATAGAACTTCCCAACTTGATCTATCCTTCCTTCATCAATGATCCTTGAACTCAACACACTGAGATTGGGTTTGAAACTTACTTCTAGAGGTGCTTGAGTGTTTTTCTTTTTCCTTGTTACTCGCGAGGATGGATGACTGGTGCTAATCTCTTTCTTCCTCTTAGGCATTGCCTTATACTCAGGAGGAGCAGTAAGGTCAATGGTTTTAGTGGGCGCAAAAGGGGTATCACCTAGTTTACTCTTCTGATCATCATATTTCTCAATTTTTACCTTCTTCATCTTTGGGTCATTATATTTTTTCTTTGTTGTAGCTACGCTCTCTAATTCCAAAGAAATCTTCTCTTGCCTTTCTTTGTCTAGGTCTTCCTGAGACACTCCATGAATTCTCAAGATCTCTAAAGTAACCTTGGAAACTTTTCTTTTTGTTGCTCCACTATTCAATACAACATCTACCTCTCTTGTCTTCTCTTCATAAGTCCCACATCTAGGTTCATTGGGGTCCCTAGGTGCTGATAAAAGAACTTGAGCATAAGCCTCTAGAATAGGCTCTTCCACTTCATATCCTAGTGGATGAATCCACTTTGTTCTTGGTTCAACAGCCTCCATGCATGTTGTATCAGTCTCAACCATGAAACAAGTACTATCTTTGTATTTCTCTACAATACTCTCTGGTATTCTATATCTCATATGCATCTTGGCTCTAAATTTATTTAACTCTAGAGTCATGTAATCCTTCAATGTGCTCTTAGTACATGCCTTGAGAGATATCTATGGCATTGTGGGCATAGATTTGTCTAGATACAAATCAGACACTTTTCCAACAATATGGAAGTACATATAGATTATTAGGGACCCAAACCTTAATATCTTAGTCTTGTCATGCTTGATGGCCTTAATGTTGTCTATTAGTTGTGCGTGCAAGATCTCACACAGATTAAACTCTCCATTCTCTCTTACCAACCTTATTACTGCTAGAATGGTGGCTGCTGACACACTGTTTACTTTGCTGGTGTGCTGGAACCTATATCCCAGTATCATGGACATCAATGTGATGTCTTTCTCCTCTATAGGCTCTATGGTCATTCCACGCCTATCACTTCTTGATTTACAAGCCTGTTCTACAAGTTTTCTGGTGTCCTTGCCTGCTAGAAGAATAATGCCTGTTCTTGAGAGTCATGTTATCTCATGAATTAAATCTCTTGTTATTTTCACTGATACTTCACCTATCCAAAATAGGTCATCATGAATCCTACTAAGTAGGATCTTGATCCATTCTGACTCATATGTCATAGCATATTCCACTATAGGATGATTATCTAACTGTGCATACTCATCCATGAAGGTTTTGTCAGGTTTCAACATTGTCTCCATGTGCACACTTATTCTATCCAAACCTACTGGTTCCTTCTTGCAGTATATGTAAGCCCTAATGTCTTCTATGTGCATAACGCCCATGGGAGTGCGGGAGAATGCACCTTCTAGGTCATCTAATGTAGACTTAAATGGATGCCTCTTAAACACATATCTCTTCTTCTCTGCCACATCAAATAAAATGGGAGTAGCCATTACTTACTTGAATATCACTTTCCAAAAGATCTCAAAACTTCTGAATCAGCGTGATGAACTAGGGTTTCCACAACCGATCAAATTCACTGTCAATCACTGGTGAAATAATTTGCAATCCTTCACAACTAAATGCAAGTGCTCTTCTACTCTCCAAATGCTTTGGATTCAAATGCAATGAGAGGTTTACAAACTTTTGTGTACTTTAAAGTAGAAATTTTTCCATTAATGCTTGTCGCATAAACTAGGCTATTACTAAAAATTTCTATCTTTCATTCTACAAACAATCAGCTAGTGTGCTCTTGTACATAGATTATTTTAGTCTCCAAAAGGTTAGGTCCAAAGGTGCATACTCTAAGAGTGAGTATACCAGCAGCACAAGGGTCTAGAGCTAAATTAGCTCCCCCTATGACCCTTAGGGCCATTCATCCTGATGTAGAGGGTGTGTCCACTGTGGATGCATCCAATACATATTCATCAACCTTATCCTTCTTTACTTCTAACCAAATCATGCTCACATCTTCTGAAGCTTTCACATACTTGACTTCTCCTTCAGGGTCCAATACTAATTCTTCAAGCTTCTTAGTGCTTTCCTGACTTTACGTCCTTGACCTACAAAAATTTGAGATGTGTCCAGCCTTGTTACAAGAGTGACAAATGACTGGAGGCCTTATATTCCTTAGCACATTGACATGGGTCACCATTTTACATTGTCTTGTTGAGTGACCATTATAATTACATATCTGACATGTAATATTCTGAGAACTTCTCATATTAGGCTGATTCCAATTTCTCTAATTATGCTGAGTTCTTTTCTTCTGGCTTGTCTTACAATTTATAGCTCTATGACCAAATTTATTGCCAGAATAAGAATAACCATTGAAAGGTCTTACCTCTGTACAGTTCCTTGCTATATGTCCATGCTTGTTACATGCATAACAAGTTTGATCTACTGGCTTGCGCTCATTCTTGGATGGTTCAAAATGATCTTTAGTCTAACTTTTAGTCTCCTTAGCATCAGTGGTGTTTTCTGGTGCTTTCATTCTTGCTTTCATGTTGTCAATCTGGTTTTGCGCTTCATTGTATCCAATGTAGCTCTTATCTCCCTTAAGTCTTCTTGCATATAACTAAGATTCTATCAAATTAGAATTGGTGTTCAATTTATCAATATGATTATTTTCCTCTTTCAATTCAGATTCCAAGCTTTCTTTGTTGTTTCTTAGCTCCAAAATTTTCATGTTTGCTTGCCTCAATATTCTTCATTCAGTTGAAGGTTCTCTTTTACCTATTCATCATAGACATCTTGATTGTTGGTCATCTTATCATCCAATTCTTCAACTTGTTCTTTTAGGGATGAGTTTTCTTCATTTGGCTTCTTGATCATTATCCCTAATTCACTGGTAGAGAATTCTTTCAAATCTTTTCTTAGCCTTTTAATGACTACTTGAGCATCACTGACTTTTTCTTTAAGTTCTTCAACTTCTCTTTCAGATCTGTCCAGGTCTTCAAGAGCAACTTCAAGATTTCTTTTCAAATGTTTCATTTCTACTTTGTCCATGATCTCCTCAAGTGGTTAAACATATGTGCTGAGGACCAGAGCTCTGATACCAATTTTTAGGAATGGGAACACTGAGAGGGGGGGTGAATCAGTGTTCACTGTATTTTATCTTTTTGCTTTATTCTTTAAACTGAACTTGAATACTTAAATACTGAAATGAACATCAACATAAACATGAAACATGAAATCAACACATAACACCAATATGGTTACAAGGAAACCCAAATAGGTAAAAACCCCGATGGGAATTGACACCCACTAATATTTTGTACTAGTGTTTTATGATCCTTACTAGAAGATCCTTAACCCTGTTAGGAGTTGCTTTATAATATATTTAGTACAATGACCTTGTCAAGGGTCAGACCCTATTAAGAGTCTTTTACAATAAACCCTACTAGGGGTGTGGACACTCTATCCTAGAGCTCACTGCTCAAATGTTAAAGGCTACAACCTTCTGATCTCAAATACACACTATATCTGCTGGATGAACTGCCACTTTGACACTACTTGTCTGATCAGTTCCTTTGATGTGCTAATGCTTTGACCTCTTGCAAAGCTCTAATACATATTATCAACTCTTTGCACACTTCTTCTCTGCTTATCTTGACTTTATATCAACTTCCATACTAATTACAATGGGTGCATCTCATATTTATATGCGCATACAAAACAAATAACTAGGTCGGCCCTTTAACCAATTACATATAACACTTCCAATTGAATTGGCTCAAGCGTGTTTACAAAAAAACATAATTACATGTTGGAAACCTAATTACAATAGGTGCATAGCCTTTACAGCATGATAATATAACCACAAACCAAAATACCAATAGTTGGTTGGTTGCTCTGTTCTTCTCTAGCATTCACTGGTTGTGTAACTTCAAATGTCTATAACTTTGTCATACTGAATCTTTAGATCATGCACTCTTATACTTTGCATGAATATGATGTTACCAACTTAACTTCTAGGGCACATACCATAATTTTGTCATATGCACATGCATTGACGCTCTGATCTTCAGGTACTCTGTACACTATCTAGTCTTCAACACTTAGCCAGTTTTTGATCTTCTTATCAAGTGTGATGACTCCAAAACACTATATGACTTTGTTTCCATAATGACAACACTATATTAAGTCATATACTCTAGTATAGTCAAATTTCCAACATAAGGCAATAAGTTATTTAAGGGACATATTACCTTGATATGAAACCTTTTAGCTTGACATCTATTTGATACTCCTATGATTTATTTTGTTGTCATTAGTTATGAGGAATTTGTCATATTGTTTGTCAAATTCATTTAGTAATGAAGGAAAGACAAGCTAGTAAAGAAGAGAAAGCAATTCGGTAAAGGAAATAAGGAACAAGGAATTTCGTTAAAGGAAAAGTAAGTATAGGAATTGAGTTAGATAGAATTGAGCACCAAAAACCAAGTTGTACTAAGCTACAACATCAACCAAATTGAGAAGAGAAAATAGCTACCAAGTTAAGAAAAATGTGTTATCGAGCACAACAGGCTGACACCAGAAGAATCTTTAAGTACATTGAATCTGGACATCGAACAAAAAATGGTTTACTAATCTCAAAGAGATCATATAATAGAACATTAGAGATTAAAGCATGATGATTACATATGATTACAAGGTGAGATCTTCCAATGAGAATAAAGGATGGAATATGCATTGGAGGAGTAACCAATGCTAGCACCGCTTGGAGAGATGATTCTAGAACATCTAGCACCACTTCTAGAATTGTATATAAGTGGATCAGAGACTAAGAGAGAGAATGGTAATGGTGACACATATGAATGTGAATAGGAGATTACATGTTTGAAGAAGGTTACTGATAAGGTAATGAAAAGTGAAGTCATTCAGTACATAGTAGTGAAGAAAAATTAGAAATTGTGATTCAGAAGTGATCTACCAAGTACTGAATTATTAGTGTGAAAGGTACATAGTATGAGGTAATGAATTAATAAGAACATAGAGTCTAAAAATCATATGTATGATGCAATTTTGACAAACATATTTAGTGTTACAAATTAAAGATTAATTAGAGTTTTATAAGTCTCTTAACCGACCAGATCCTAGCAGATCTTATTTATAAATCCTTTAACCAAGTGCAGTTCTTAGATTAGAATTATAAAATCCTTTAATAAGGTAGAATTAGAAGTCTTTATACTATTAACTGGGTTAATACTCTTAATAGGGTAAGCTATCAAAATAGCTAAACATTGTATCTCTAACCGAGCAAACTTTATTCTACAATAGTGAAGTCTTGTGGGTGTCATCCCCACCACAGTTTTTATCCTCTAACAAGGATTTATGTGATACTAAATATTTTTGTTATTTATTGATTATTATATCTTTTATATATTTCATGTGATGCATACAAATGATAAAGAATTAGTGAATGATTAGAAAGGAAAGTTAAATTTGTTTAAAAGTGTTTTACATTATTGATTCACCCCTACCCTCTTAGTACTTACCTTTCCAAACCTAATCCAACAATTGGTATCAGAGCTCAGTCTTTTATTAAGAAGTTTAATCACTTGAGAGGAAAGATCTGGAGGAATGGAGAGCTATAATTATAAAAGGGTGATTGACAATATGGAAATGGAACTAAAGATGGCCAATGAGAAAATTGATGAATTAAGGAGAAGACTAATATATTCAATCAACAAGAGGATGGAGCTTGCACACCAACTAAAAGATACTCAAGATCATGTTGAGGAACTTAAAGAACAATCAAAGGAAAGCATGTGTGATGAATCTGATGCTATCATATCAGAACTATCTGAAAAGAATAAGATGCTTGCTAATTAGGTGAAACAAGTGAAAAGAGAACAAGAAGCACAGTCGGTAAGGATACGTGAAATCCTTCAAAAAAAGGGAAAAGCTAAATATGAAAAAAAAATAGTTGAAGAAGAGAGGAGGAAGATGAATACAAGTCTAGATGAGAAAGATGGGGAAATAATGAGGTTAACACAAACTCACTACAACTTGATAGACCAACTAGTCAGTGTAAATCAAGATGTTGCAAGGAAAGTTGGAGAAATTGCAGAACTAAGATCTGAGAATGAATATCTAAAGAATGATTTGAAATATAAAAGAGATGCTAATGAAGTCCTGAAAAGAAATGAAGAAGCATTAAAAAATTTGGATGAACAACTTAGAAATCATAGACAACCGAGAGATACTACTGGACTTAGTTACAATGAAAACAACACTACCGAGAAGGGTGAGTCCTTCAAATAAGCAGATAATTGAGATAATGTTGTTACCCCATCAAGTCAAAGAACCCTACATGTTATAATTGTGGGAAACTAGGGCACACAACAAACATCTGTAGGAGCAAGAGAGGTAATCCACCAAATAATCCTAAGTTTAAAAGTCATTATTACAACTACAATAAGTATGGTTATAAGACATTTGAATGTAGAGAAAGAGTTATTAAAACTCCAAGGAAACCAATATTTGAAGGTTACTGTAATAACTGCAAGAGATATAGTCATAAATCTAGAGAATGAAGGTCTCAAAGGAAAAATGAGAAATGGGGCCCTAACCGATAGAATGTTGACAACTGACAAGGACCTACTATACCATGGGATTATAATACAAGAATCACTTGTACTTCATATGGAATACTTGGTCACATTACTACAAAATGCTTTAGGATGCATGGTATGAATAACAGGAAATTATGGAGAAACACTGGAATGGCTTGTTTCCACTATCACAAAATTGGTCACCTAGACAAGGACTGTAGGTACCAAAATAAGGATTCAATTCAACTGAGGAGAAACCAAGTGAAAAGACTCAAGTCAACATTGATGAAATCATAGAGCAGATGAATAAGACTTGGAGAAGGAAGTCACAAGATGATCTAATAGAACTAGGAACTAGTGATGGCACCACATCCTCAGGATCGAGTGCACCTTTATTCACTTAATTGGTAAAAGGTATGTATAGGAGCTGATAACCTAAATTTTATCTTAAATCAGTTACTAGATTTAGTGCAAAGATCCATATCAACATACTAAGATGTATTTGGATATAAGTTGTGAAATTATATGTTGATTGGTAAAGTGTATGATTTATTTTACTCCATTCAATGAAGAAAAGTGTAGTTTGATTAACGATAAAATGAAGTTAGGTAAGGAGCATTAAATGCATATTATAGTTGTTGGAATCCCTAACCTAAGGAAAAACTATAAATAGAGGGTTTTATATTTCATTTTTACCTTACACTTTCATGAGCACTTTGAAGCACTGACAAAGATGAGATCATAGAGCGATTCTAAGCATTCAGTTGAGCATTCTGAGCATCTACAAAGAACATTTGAGGTATTTCAAGTGTTTACCGAGCTGAGCATATAGATTATGATTACTATTCAATTGTAAGCCTAATATTTGTTGACCTATTTAGAGAACAAGATGCAACCTAAGATACAAAAACCTATTATCATTGAGAAGATTGATCATATAAACCTTATGTATAAGCTTCCTCCCACCGTTGCTTCTAAAATTAACAAAGTTAGAGCTTTATCCTTGATCCCGCTAAGAGTAATTTTGATTGAAGACATTTGTGCCTTCATCCATTATAAAATCGAAGACATATGTCAAGGAGAGATTGACACATCGTACAGAAACTTGTGTCTAAATGGAAATTTGAAGAGCGATCACACACATTTGTTGACCAAGGGTTTGTTCCATGTTATGCACGTACCAATGGTTTTTAAGCATGAATGGATGAGAATTGTGTTAAGTAGAGTGCATGGTTGGTTTATGTGGCTTGATGGGCTAGTGAATATCACTAAAGATGTCTTGCATATAGTAACAGGATTTTTGATCGGTGATAGACCGAGGGCTTACAAGCAAACTAATAAGAACAAGTTATGCGAGCTCACCAAAGCTAAATGGGATGGAAGAGGACTAAAATTATCTATTGTAGAAGACCCTAAATTGAAGTTTGCATAAAATATCATATCATACAAGATATTCCAATCATCTCACATAGATAGTGTACACTATGGAGCAGTAGATATAGCCTACAAAATTGTCAAAAAAGACATGAAGATTGATTTGTGTAAGATACTGTTGAAATAGTCGAATGACAACATGAACACCATAAGGAAAGCCAAGAAAAATATATTAAATTTCGTACCACTGTTGGTATGTATTTTCTTTTACTTCCAAAATTCCTTTCCTATAGTCGGTGAAGTTACTTGGAAAGTAGATAAACCCATTGTTTATCAGATTAATGAGTTTATTCAAGGCATGGGTGATAATTTTAATGTAATTATGGATGAATACTTTAGTAATTTTCAATCTAGAATGCACAAAAGATTTAGAATTGTACCTCAGTTAGTGGAAGAGTATAAAGAAGAACTTTTTTTTGAGGTTGATACTAATATTTGTATCATAAGGATTGTGGAACCTAGAACTGAGTGGATACCACCTATGGGTTGTGAGATGAATATAGATGCAGCCACAATTCAAATAAAAGAATTATTGGAGAAATTAGTTGATAGAAGTTCAACTCGGTATGAAACATATGAAGAGGTTAAGGTGAAAATAAGGGTAGGTATATTGATACCCAAGGCAATAAGGAAGACTAGTAAAATGATAAATGCATTATTTGAGAGTCTAGGCATTGATGATGTTGAAGTTGAAGAAGTTGTTGTGCCTTTAGAGATCAAGGGGAAGAAGATTATAATAAATAAAGAGACCCCTAGCCCAGTTGGTGTAAGACCATCTACAAAGTCTATCTCCACACCGAGAGTAAAGAAGAAAGAAAAAGTGGAACCTGTGAAAACAAAGACCTATGTTAGATAAAACAAGGTTATTGGAAGGCCAAGAAGAAATTTGAAGTAGCTAAAAGAGAGTGATACTAAGTCGGATGACCTATCACAGTTTAAGGTTTCCCCAAGCAAAAAGATGAAAAGTCTTGAATATTTTCTCAAGACACTTGAAAGGTATGGTGGACATAAAGTCATGTAATAATTAAAGTATGACACAAGGAATGATGAGGAGAAGAATAAGATTAAATAAATAATTATTAATACATTGCACAAGTTTAGAATGATACCAGTTGAAGTGGCACAATATCTTGAAGGAGAGTTATATCAGAAAAATATATGCCAGATGGAAATATGCACTTGTTGCTGAGAAAGAAATGAGAGAAAGGTCCCTTGCAATCACTACCCCAGATCTTACAAAGAGAGGAATAAAAATAACACTAAAATAATACTCAACAATATTCCTAGTAAAGGGCAGAGCTTTGAGAATTATGGTCGGTAAACTGGAAGAAGTTCAAAAAGACACCAATGATCTTTGGAGAAAGATCTTTTCTATGGATCAACTGACAATTGAAGGAGTTAAATAATAAGAGGATAAATCTAAACTTATTAAGTTAATGAAAAATCAAGAAGAAGTTTTAATTGAATATACAACAGAGCAAGATCCAGATGAAATGGTTAACGTTGATGAAGATGTCATGGCAACCAAGGCCATAGATACAAAAGTGATGGATGTAGATGATTCTACCAAGGCAAGACTATTAGTAGAAGATCCTATCATTGTACAAGTATTAAATTTTCCTAAGAAAGAGGCAACATGTGATGTGCCTACTGAAGTTGATGCCTCTATCAAGCCAGCTAAAGGTAATCAAAATAAGGAGATCGAGAAGACACAAGAGACCAAACCTATTCAAGGTCAAAATGAAGAATCGGTAACCCCTATCAATACTACTAGACAACAACATGAACCAAAAAAAGAGAAAGAAAAGGTAGAAGAGAAGAAAGAATAAAAATAGGAGAAGAATGAAGAAGCAAAACAAGAAGAGCAAAAGAAAGAAAAAGAAGATAAAACTAAGGAAACATCTACTCAATCAAATGCAAATAAGGCATAGATACCTCTAAAGGCATATTAAAGAAGAGAAAATATGATAAAGAGGTTGATATAAATGAAGTAATTATTATACCTAAGGTTGATTACTTAACCATGATCCCTAAGGAACTCTCTGAGTTTGGAGATTTTTTGAAGAGGAGAGCTGGTCAAGATAATATCATAGCTAAGAAGCAAAAAACATATGTTTTGGAGCAGGTAAATAGTATTTTGAATGAAATTGTACCTAAGGCAACAATAAATGAAAAAGGAGATATCTATAGTCAATTGAGAGAACTGGTTAGTAAAATTAACCAGCCAGGCACAGATACTACCAAATATATGTTGCAAGTTCACAAGAATAATATGGAGACAAAGGTGATTGAAGAATTTCTTCAATTAGTTGCTTTAGACAAGGTAACTCTTTCAAAGTTCATAAATGAATTGTAAAATGAGTTGCAAACAATTCTTTTACTATTTTAGAAAATTTGTTTGTTTTCCAATTTCACAAAAGAGATAAGAGAAAAAGATAATAATGTGGAAAAAGAGCTCACCAAACAATTAGCTAAGATTTCCACCAAGCCTAAGTTAATAACAGAATACTATGAGAGGCTAAATCACTTCATGGGAGTGCAATATGAGTTGAGAAAAGAGGAGAATCAGATCAAAATGGATCTACTTGAACTCCAAACAATTTTTGATACCACACATAGAATCACTGCAGAAATAGATTCACAAGACAAAAGATTTGGTTAGCACATCGGATGTAAGTGCTATGGATAATATGGTAAGTCTAACTACAGACTTAAGTGAGAAAATTATGGTGCTTCAAACACTTAAGGACACCTAGAAGGCATCACTCAAGGATGCACATGCTAAGTATAAAATAATTTTTGACAAGATCCTCACACCGGAAAAGAAGTAAGTTAATATTTTTGGCATTTTTGTTAAAAAAAGAGGGAATATATGTATAAGTTTTTGCCAAAAAGGGTGAATATAAAAGGGTAATATATAAGGAATAATATGTATATAGAATGGAGATGTACCAAAGAGATTACTTCAGGGGGAGTAATATGTTTACCGAGGAATAAGAATGGACAAGGATAAATTTTGATATTTTTGATGACTTTGAAGTTTTTAACAAACATACCAAACTAATGCCAAAGGGGGAGATTGATACTCCTATGAGTTATTTTGTTGTCATTAGTTATGAGGAAGTCATATTGTTTGTCAAATTCATTCGGTAATGAAGGAAATACAAGTCGACAAAGCAAAGAAAGCTATTTGGTAAAGGAAATAAGGAACAAGGAATTTTGGTAAAGGCAAAGTAAGTATAGGCACTGATTTAGGCAGAATCGAGCAATGAGAACCAATTTTTACCGAGATAAAACATCAACCTAATCAAGAAGAGATGATAACTATCGAGTTAAGAAAAATGTGTTACCAAGCATAACAGACTGACACCAAGAGAATCTTTAAGTACATTGACTCTCGACACTGAACATAAAATAGTTTACTAATCTCGAGGAGATCATATAATAGAACATTGGAGATTAAAATATGATGATTACACATGATTAAAAGGTGAGATCTTCCAATGAGAATAAAGGATGGAATATGCATTGGAGGAGTAACCAATGCTAGCACCGCTTGGAGAGATGATTCTAGAACATCTAGCACCGCTTCTAGAATTGTATATATATTGGATCAAAGACAGAGACAAAGACAGAGCATGGTGATGGTGACATGTATGAATGTGAAGAGGAGATTTCATGTTTGAAGAAGGTTACTAAGAAGGTAATGAATAGTGAAGTCATTGAGTACAGAGCGGTGAAGAACAATTAGAGACTATGATTCAGAAGTGATCTATCGAGTATTGAATTATTAGTATGAAAGGTACATGGAATGAGGTAATGAATTAATGAGCACATAGAGTCTCAAAAGCATATGTATGATGCAAGTTTGACATACATATTTAGTGTTACTAATTAAAGATTAATCAGAGTTGTATAAGTTTCTTAACTGAGCAGATCCTAGCAGATCTTATTTGTAAATCCTTTAACTAGGTGCAGTTCTTAGATTAGAATTGTAAAATCCTTTAACAAGGTAGACTTAGCAATCTTTAGACTCTTAACCAAGTTAATAATCTTAACAAGGTAAGCTATCAGAAATAGCTAAACATTGCATCTCTAACCGGGAAAACTTTATTCTGCAGTAGTGAAGTCTTGTGGGTGTCATCCCCATCGCAATTTTTATCCTCTAACAAGGATTTCTGCGATACCAAATATTTGTGTTATGTGTTGATTATTATATATTTTATATATTTCATGTGATTAATGCAAATGATAAGTAATCATTGAATGATTAGAAAGGAAAGTTAAATTTGTTTAAAAGTGTTTTACATTACTGATTCACCCCTCCCCTCTTAGTACTTATGATGCAGGAGCATCCTAGGTGTAAGAGCAATCTTGCATCACCCAAAAATATTTCTATTTTTATAAGGGCTATTTTGTGCAGAGCTGCTATTTATGGAAAGTTACTATTTTTGGTAATTTTTGTATGTGCTCAGAATGATTTGATTTCTTTCTTGGAGGTTCATTTTGGTCATATAAGTCTGCCAGTAAAGTTTCATTGCCAGATCAAGTGTATATTGGAAGATATTGAAGATTTTTGGTATTGGTAGCAGGGTACAGAAACTTTGAACTCAGTTTTGAAGGCTTTAGAGGCCCCGGATGAGGTCAAAAATTTGGGTGACGGGCACTTGCGCAGGTTAGGCCTATAGAGCACTTCGTGGCATTTCTGAAATGGGGTTATAATAGCTGATCGGGTCAACTGGTGATGACTTATGGTCTTCGGAAGTTGGGCCACCTGAAATGGTGAAAAATAATTTTCTTCAAAATTTTTGTTCAGGTTTCAAAGGTTATCTTGAGCTGACTATGATGTAATAAAATGTAAAATAAAATAATTCTAAGTTTGGTCGGCCTTATTGGCTAAAATTCTGGAACCTTCCCAGGCGGTGGAAAATTGCCTGTATAAGGAAGGCTGTATTATTGTCTTAGGCAGTTCAGAATAGTTCTGGGTAGTAGATCTGGGTAATAGTTCGAGGCTTTGTCCTACAGAATATTGTAAGGAAATGCCCATGTGGCTTTGCATATTGTAATTCTGAAAGTTTGTAATTCCACATTTGTGGAGATAATAAGAAGCCAATTTTCTGTTCTTGCATATTGTTGTTGTTTCTCTATATCTGTTATGTGTTTGTGGTATTAAGGGGAGCACCCTTCATCAACTTACCTTTCCACACCTAATCTAACACTATTACTGTTGTAGATCAAGAAGGATAACTGCATGATATTAAATGGACATACTTTTAGTGTGAAACCTTTTATTCTAGGCTATCAATTAATAGGAGATCATACATAAATGAAGTTAGAACTATTAAAGGGGTAGTTCATTTATAGTTTGAAACCTTTTAGTGTAGATTTACTTATGAAGCTAACTAGTCAAAGGATAACGTTCAAAGAGTAGTATTACTTGACATCAATTGGAGCTTACAAGATTAGCAAGTGAATGCATCATATTTTAGATAATAACATCAAGTACAAAATTAAAAGCATCATATTATTACAACATATCAAACATGGATAGGAGGATTACTAATAGAATGAACAATGTGATGATTAGATCCAAGTTCATGTCAAGTCAATATGTAATCATGATGGTGGAACATTAAAGATAGGACATCACAACAATATTTAATTAACAATATAGTAATGAAAAGTGAATGAAAAAATCCAAGTGCAGATGTACATTATGGAGCTATTTGCATTACTATTTATTCAGCAAGATAAAGATAGCATTTGAAATAAAGTTGTAATCCTCTAGGAATAGAAAGGTCATGAACAAGAAAATAATTAGCTACATGTGGAAGCAACTGATTCATGTTTCTTTATAAAAATAATCAAAGTGTTTAGGACATAACCATGCTACTATAGGAAGTAAGTCTTGAATCTCAAGGTAGTTTCAGAACTAGCATAATAGAAGATCAAAAGAGTCTCAAGAAGTTACCAACATATAAATAACTGCAAGTCCATACAATTTGAAGGTACACCAGAGGCACAAGGTATAATGATTCATAGGGATAGAACAAGGTTCAAATCCATAAGTAGAGTATCAGGTACATTTAGAGAAGAAGATCCCATGTATTGAGTCAAAAATGGGAAAAGAGGTGAGAATTTATTAGTGTATCATAGAAAAATGAAGTTAGCACTCAATGTCACATTCAAAAGGTTCATGCTCATGTTTTAAAGACAACAAAAATAATTTCAAATGCCAAAACAAGGTGAACTTATACTATATGATCAAAGCATAAAAGGACCACAATTACATCTTATACAGGTAAATAATGTGCATTCATAATTTTGTATAGAGACAACTGGGTAATTATCAACAAGGTAATGTGAATAAAGAAAGTCATATATCAGTACAGATATCCAAATAAATTGAAAGAAGGAAGGTATTCAATGTCAACTATAGGATCCAATGAGTATTGTGAATATCAAAGGTAATAATGTTGAATACTTAGTAGAAATAGTTGTAATTGTAATCCTAATCTGAAAGGCATGTTGGGTAAGAAAATTAGCCAATGTTCAAAGCCACATTATTTAGGTACCAAAAAATGATGCAATAAAGTTTGTAATAATATATTTAATTGTGGAATACATTATCAAAGATTCGTAGTCTTGACTAGAACAAAGGTATATTGAGATAAATGACATATTCTTAACGTAGGGTTTGAGAATGAGTTTCATGAGGAACAGGCTGATGGTTAGTTTTGTAATCCCTTATAAAGGTCATTTTAGATAACACCATGTTTGTGTGAGTTTTAATTTATAGAGGTTGTAAAGATATACACAAAAAAATCAAGCATGGATGTCATAGAGGGTGTTATTAGCAGTGTTGATTAAGTGTTTCCAAGATCACATTGTTAAAGATGGGAAAATGCAAAACATACATTGAGTAGATTTACAAACCCTTGTTTAGGTTTCAAGTATAGCAATCAGAAGAATTAAACCCTCATTCATAAACCTAGGAAACTAACATGCCATTTTTATGAGAAAACCCTTATTACCAGAAATCATAGCTGCAACATCTAAAAGGGATAAACCCAGTTAGGGTTTGTTAAAGAGAAGAAATATCAACAAATATGTGGATATATAAAATCTCATTTTTATAGAGTGTGTTTTCTTGTTTTTCTTTAGGGTTTTGAGGCAAAGCATTACCCAATTCAAAGGAACTTACTAGCAGTGAAGAAAGCCCTAAATGTTCTCTATCTTTTTTGAGCAATATATACAAAAAATATTTTTGTAACTATTATCACAAAGGTGCCCATATCCTATGCAAGGAGGTTGTGGGTAAAAAGGAGGGTCATGCCCTAGGTGTTTTAGAGAAAAATATAGAGATTTAAAGAAATGGGGTTATAGATGCAAGACAAAATATATATATCTATGACAAGAATGAGGAAGGTCACAATAGTACTATTTTAAGAGATACAAAAGCTGTCAAAAGCTTTTCAATACAAGGTCATGTCATATGGAGAAAATTTAAAGAAGAAAACCCTCTATGTATTGTGTTCGTCTGATAAAACTGATGTTTTTTTTTTTTTTGAAGAAAATACAAGGAATAAAACTCATTTGAATGAAGAGTTTACACATATGAATGGCAAAGGCCAAATCATTTTAAGTGGAAACAGAGGGACTTTGAGGTATATGTCAAAGGAAAAAGTAATGAATCTCTACAAAAGCCATTGAATCTGCAAGAAATCCAAATTAAGCCTCCAAGAAATGCCATTGAAACATCACAAAATCTTAAAAGCTCCAAGAGGTGCATCACCGACAATAAAGAAGTTTCATGAAAACCAAATGAAATGAGCTCAAGTTAGGGTTTCAAAACCCAATATTCTTTACGGTGACTAAGTATTTTTACACTTATGTATTTTTGTGGGGTTTATTAAATAAAGGAAATTTCCACAGGTTTTTTATAAGTTTATCATTTTATATTTCAATTCATGTTTATTAAATAGTTATTTCTTAATGTTATTTATTAAACATGAATTAAAGTATAAAATATAAGATATTTATATTATTTTGTGTTTATACTTAATATGTTTAATATTTATTGAATAATATTATCCAATATTTATTAAATATTGAGTGTATTAAATATAATCACAAATAATGGAATAGGGTTTTTGCATAATTGTAAATATGTAGTGCCTCCCTCATTTTCCTCCTTGCACGAACATCCTAATGGTGTGGTTTCAAACTTCACACTCGTTGAGTATGATCATGTTGGTCCCATGTGAGGGTGAACCGCCAAGAGGATCTGATTTTCGAACATATTTTCAATGCCCTACATTAGCTTGAGATGTTGGGTGTGGTCTTGGATTGTATTCCGGTGACCCTTATAGATAGGGATGAGTCAATCCTGAGAATGCAGTGATTGTTTCCACATTATGTTTTCTGATGACATCGTGAGATGAACCTAATTCAACTTTGTCTTATGTTAATTAGGAAGTTATCATTGGGGGTCATGATGGGTGTATTAAGGGACCCTACCCTGATTCTATCATTGTATTTCTCTTTTTTCTACTTTATAGACTCTGTAATTAGAAAATCTATGTTGATGCATTATGGATTTATATTTTGATGGATAGAGGCTTGACCTCTGATTCATGATGTACTCTTTTCATGTTGCTTATGTACTCATGTCAATAATTCTAGGATGCTCTATGTTTGAAATAGGATTAATTGAATTCAACTAATCTTTATGATAGTGCAATTGAGTGATGTTTTGTGGAAATTGAATTAGAAAAAGGTAATTTAAATAATAAAAAGGTGAAATATATATTCTCATGTAGTTAAGATTGTTTTCTGGGTGTATGTAATTTCCAGAAGTAATGCAGTAGGAAAGGTGTGTTGAGTTGAGAATTGAGTTGGTAGAATGTACCCTTTATGAATATTGAAATGTTACTATTTGGATATGCATGCTTATGTAAAAGACCATTTGAAGTTATTTTATGTTGAAACATGTATTAATAGAAAAGTGATTATTAGGTCATGATGTTGAGTAGGAGATTTTTCTTAGTATGCTTTGATGTTATAGTAATGCGAGAAAAGCGAATCAGTTGAAATGTTGCTTGTAAATGATTTAGGACATATTCTATGATTTGATTTTTAGGTCTTGATGTTATGGTATTTGATGAATTATTTAATTTTGAATATTATGCCTTAATATCATGTTTATGAAAGCAAAGTTGATGTGAGATTATCAAGGTTAGGAAGTTAGGTTAATTGATATATTTATGTGTTTTGAAATAACTTATTTTTGTAATATATTATTGAGATTATGTGAATTTCTTGTGAAATAGTGTGGATGCAATTGGATTATATGATGTGTTTGAGTGTGATTAATTATGGTGCATTTTATATGAATATAACATTTGATCTTTCATGAGCTACTGATATTTTGTCTAGTGTGCAGGAAATGACCATGGAAAAAACAAGGGGAAATTAAAGATGGATGCATGTGAAAATCTTGTAAAGCCAAGGTTATCTCCAAAGGGAGAAATAACCTCGTTGTTATGTATAATGTTGTAAAGTAATATTTGATTTTATTATTTAATTGTGCTTATTTCTATTTTAAATTAATGTCTACTTGGCATGTCATGTGTGTAGTGATGTATTGTAACTTTATGTGGTATCAATTGACACGTGTGTTGTGAGTTGGCATGGCCAAGTGCATTGTTTTTTAGTTGTCTTCAGCCTTGAGTCACCTTGCAGAATCCCAAGGTTAGGTATCTTGGTTGTTGAGCCATGGGAGGGAATCTTATTTCAAATTTTCGTGAGTCAACTCTTAGTGGACTTTTGAGAGGCTAAAAGTAACACAAAGGGTTAGTTAGAGTTAAAATAAGATAACCCCATAGGTGTACTTTGGGTTGGGGGTCAGATTTTGACCAATAAGATGTTTTTAGACCATTTTTACCTCTTCTAAAGATACCTTTTGGAAAGGTGACGAATTTGGAAAGTGTGTCATGTCTTCCTCTCTTTTCAATTTTGAATTTCCCTCTTGTTGAAGAGAGAACCCTTGGATAGTGTGCCCAATCATCTTTGAGGTTAGGTAGGGTTTTCCTTTTTAGTGGGATGGAGAGAAATTTGGTAGGTTGATTGCCTACTCTCCAATTTTGGAGACTTCTAGTGGACTTAACAGGTTTTGGTGGACTTAGCAAGGAAGGAAGGATTGTAGGAAAGGGAGCTCTTCTCAACCCTCTTTTGCCATAGCTTGGAGTAAGGTTGGTTGCCTTGTCATGGAAGACTATTTCTTTTGCTTGTATGTAAAATGAAGATTTATTTGTTATGTTATTGTAATAGTTTTGTGAATCTTCATGCTTGCTTTAATGGCTTCTTGTTATGTGTGTATTTGCTGATTTTATTTTAGTATTTTTGTTTTATTGGGGTGTGCAAGGTCAAACTCACCCTTGGGAGGGAAGAGAGTCTTGATGGGTGAATGGATTAAGTTGGGAATGCCCATTTAGTGTAGAGTCCTTCCTCAAGGAGGAAGGGGATGAGGGATGGATGTATGGGCTCCATGTTGTCATTCTTATTGTATACTTATTTGGGAGTCATAAGGGTTGTATTTTGTGAAAGGAAATGGAAGGGTTTGTACTTTTTATTATGGCCTTGTGAAGGAAATGGTTATGGATTTTGGGCCTTGTTGAAGGCATGATTTTACTTTTGAATGGCTTCTCCTACTTGGGCACTTTCCACCTTCACCCCTTTTATAGGTCCAAGGTGACCCATTGCGTGAATATCCTTGGGATGAGAATTTTGTGTTTACATATACTTGTTAGTTTTTATGTGTATGTGTGTTGAAGCATGTATATAAGCCTCATCCATCTTTGTTCCCCAAACTCGAGGGTGGCCATGTAATGGCCTAGGTTGGGAGGTGAGCCTCCATGGTCAAAGTGATTTTTTTTTGCAGATTTTTATTTGATGAAGTTGTTGGTTTTGTTGAAGAAAATGAAGATTTTGTCATTTCTACTTGTAGATTTTTATGTGTAAAAAGGGCTATAAAACTATGTGTAAAAAAGTAGAGTAAAAAGGTCATGTAAATGCCTAATAGCATGTAAAATGCTTGTAAAATTTTGTACATAAATGTGAAATGATCTCCAAAAATTTCTATTTTATTTCTAAGGAAAGAAATTGTAAAAATGTGTATTCCTTATGCTTGAATGCAAAAGTAAATTTGCTAGTTTATTTTTCTATATGCATGAAAAAGTTAGATTTTCTTATGAATGCAAAACTCCTTCCTATGTAGACAAAGTTTATTTCAAGCATTTATTTGGAAAAGAAAATTTAATGTAGATTTGTTTTCCTAATTACCTATATGAGATTAGATTTCATTTTGATATCATGTTAGTTTAAAAAAAGTCTTGTATATACACCTATGTATATATACTTGTATATATACATTGATGTGTATACTCTATTAGAATACATTGCTATGTTGATGTTAAAAAAAATAGTACCTAAAAATGTGTCCATATGAGCCCGAACAAAGCCTCTAAAGTTGTAAAAATTAGAATTTGTGATTTTTAGAAAATATCTGAAGTAGAGATCAACAACCACCCGCACCATTGTGTAGATCGTGAAATTCTACCCCAAAACAAAAAAATTGCTCGAAAAAAGGAGACTGGATGAATGAGATATTGTTGTTTGAAAATTGCCTCTGAAATTATTTTTTCTGAATCGTCGCCGCCGCACTTCCAAAATTCAAATGGCTCTAGATTTGGCTTCAAATGTCCGATTTGAATGAAACAAAATTTGATTTATGGGTTTTTGGACCTCTTCAATGTGATTTCAACCTCTGATTTGCACCAACAAGCTCCAATTTTGACCTGTAACAAAATTCTCTCAAAATAGGCTATACAATGACAATGGAAGAAAGATTGGATAAACCCTCTTATTGATTTTAATTTATGAATATTTTGATTTTATTGGTCCATCTCATTCAACCCTTCTATATATATACATAAGTATATATGTGTGTATATATAAACCCTAGGTATGTATATACACACATGTATACTCATGTATATATTTGAACTTGATTTTTTCTCATTTTCTTCTCCCAACCAAATTTGCAAACACAAAATGAAGAATTAGGGTTTTGGTCAAGTTTTATTTTAGGGCCTAACCCTAATTTTGAAATTAGGGTTAGGGTTGGATTTTGAATCTATTTTTAATTTTGAAATTTTAATTATGATTTTTCATTTAATTATGGATTAACATTTTAATTACTGGTTATTAGTAATTAATGATTGTTGACTTTACACAGTCCTCTTTTTAAAATTTGATTTTTAAATATTATTTTATTTTATCTTGACATTTTAAAAAAGATTCTTTTTTATTATTTAGTAGGATTGTGTTTGGATTTAAATCCCTGTTTTATTTTAATTTAATGGTTGTTGACTTTTGACAATCACTTTAATTTGAATTCTGATTTATTTATTATTTTTATTTTCATTGGGATTCTGAAAGAAATTCTTTTATTATTTAGTGGGATTCTAATATTTTGCTTTTGGATGCCATTTTTAATTAATTTAAATTTGATAATGTTGAGATATTAATAAATGGACCCTTATTCTTTTTAATATTATTCTTGGAATTTGCTATTTTTCAAATTTAAAAATTAATGCCTATTTCCAATTGAATATTATTTTTTATTTTTATTAAAATGCTCGTGATTAAATTTAATATTCAATTTAACATTAAAGTTTTATTGTGGTTACTTTAATCTTTTAAATGTTTAATTTAAATTAATTAATTAACTTTGATAGCATTACGTTTTGGGATTAAAATATAGTATTTTAAATTAATTATTATTAACATTATAACTTTAAAATGGGTAAAAACTTTGTAAACCTAGGTTTTGCATAGGAATGTTTTTATGATCATATTTCTTCAGTTTAATGTTTTCTTGAGATTTGATATTTCCATATTTAAAATTTAATATTTATTATTTAAAGTGATTTTATTATTTTCCTAATTAAATAGATATTTAGGGAAGATTAATTTAAGTGTCCAAGGTGGGACTTACGTAAATTATTTCTCCCTAGCATTAATGTCTAATTTAATATTAATAATGTTATATGGTCTTTCAATCCTTGTTATTCATTTTTTGGATGTGACTTAATTTCTATCATTTGGCAAGGCCTCTAATTGATTATTTTTAGATATTAGGACTTATTGCATGTTATTGTCATTTTTTCAGTTGTATATTACGTTATATGCATTTTAGCTATTCAATTTGTGGAAATCATCTCCCCTTCTTGAAAAAATGTAGCTTAATATTTATTCATTTTATTTGGTGAATTTGAGTTGTAAATAAAGATAAGATTTTTTAGAGTGATTGTGAATCATGAAGTTGTTAGGCAGTTTGGGAATACATATTTTGGTGCATCACCTATTTAGATGTAGGTTTTCATTTCAACATATATGTCTACCCCTTTTCATGTAAAGCATGGTTTTAGGTGATCAACAGGGGAAGCCACGCATCAGTCCAAAGATTGACTTTTGTTATAGGTACACCCACATGTCTAAGAGTCTTTCCATATTTCACGGGATTGCTAAGTCTCATACTTAGCAAATTCAGGTGCAATCCTCGTGATAACAATAACAAGGAATATACACAATAGAGGATTAGTATTCTCTTGGATACTAATAATGGATATGAAACTATAATGAAGTAAAAGCTTCAACAAGAAATTAGAAAGAGAATCATAAAATAGAAAAGCATAATCATAATGATATTAGGTTGGATTATATTGCATTTATAAGGCCTTTCGAATAAATGACATATAATAAAGATTGATATACTAGAAAATCATAAAAGGGCACATGTTTTTGGATTAATTAAGTGTCAAGGTAGGATCTCCATCATTATTATAATAATCTTACAAATTATTACTGGGACATTATAGCAGTAACTGAGGTTAGATTAGCAATTTTGGTTAAGTTACCATATAGAACTTTCTAGGAGATGTAAAATCTTTATTT
>BSBK01000756.1:2785000-2792500 GCA_027943335.1 Chamaecyparis obtusa
CTCTAATGTTTTATTGAGTGTTGTGTCTACAGATCAGGTATAATTTTCACACACACATTTCTGGCGCCCACCGTGGGGCAAC
Source organism: Chamaecyparis obtusa (assembly GCA_027943335.1). NCBI lineage: Eukaryota > Viridiplantae > Streptophyta > Pinopsida > Cupressales > Cupressaceae > Chamaecyparis > Chamaecyparis obtusa. The sequence goes on from BSBK01000756.1 coordinate 2,785,083, forward strand.
CCACCTTTGCATGCTGGTTTTGATTTTTTTGGGAGCTAAAACCCCAAAGTTTCAAAGATTTAATTTTATCTCCCAAACGGCTTGGAATTTTGGTCTGAAATTTTTTTTGTAGGTTGGTAACATCTCATGGAAGCTACAGTAAAAAAATTTAGAATTTTATGAGATGTTTTGAATTTTTAATAATTTTTTCTTGAAATTCCGGAAAAAATTAATATCTGACGCAAATCAGCATATTTTTCGAAAATTTTTATATTTTCGGAAAGATCTTTAAATTATACAGGGGATCTATTCTTTGTGTTTTAAATTTGGATATGATATCATAGCTCAAATAGTCAATTTACAAAAACTGGTCTGTATTGATAAAATGGGTCTCTAGGGCACAAATGAAGAGGTTTTTCTAAAATTTTTGCATTTTTGGAAAGCTCTCTATTTTTTAGCAGGGGTCTCTATTCTGAATTTCTATTTTTGTGGCCAAAATCATATCAAAAAAATTAGATCTTGTTGACTAGGTCAAATGCAGCAAAAAAAAAATAAAGTTTTATGATGGGTATGCACTTATTTTTTTTACATGGTTCAATGAATGATATGAGTTGTCATTTGGGTTGATTGCTGGTTATTATTACTGATAATAATTGATTTTTAGAGCTAACCCTATGGTTTTCATAAGTTGAATATATTTTGCATATCTTGTTTGCTTGTTTGCTTGTTGGAGAGTTCGTCACTTGCTTGCATGGAAAAGCTCAACAAAAATTGCTAAAAATCAAGTAAAATATACTAAGTGCATTGCAAAGGATCCCAGGTATTCTCCTTCATCTAATAATATTTTGATTTGGGACTTAAAATAAATCTCTTATGTGTCAAGCTTGTGTGCATCTTTTCATGCTTTTGATCTATTTCTATTTCTACACACTTGCATAATTGATACTAGGTTGTGAACCCTTAAGGATTCATTAAGTAGTCTTAGAATACTTGTGATTGATCTTGATTGCTATCTTGGGTTATTGGACTCGCTAATCCGCCGGCCCCTCATTTCCGCCCCGTGGTTGCAATCTCAGCGCCATAAAGGGGAGGGGTCAACAGGACAGAAGCGTTAAATGTTCCACTTGGCAACCCTTTTGTGCTTTTAGGAACTCCCTTGTTTTCTAAGTTGTGGACTCGTTTTTAGCTTGTGTGAGGTGTTAAGTGTTCCACCTTGTGGACTCATCTCATATTCGCTTTAAACGTTAAGTGTTCCTCTTTCTACTTTTTGGATGCTTTTGGTAGATTTGCTTTTGGAACATACATCTGTGCTCACATAGTAATTAGGCCCTATGAACACTATTTGTGATTCTTGAGAGATTGGATTCCTAGCGAAATCCTTTTTGACGATAGAATCCTTGTAGGTAGGGAGGATACTTAGTGCGTTTCACATTCAACTTAGTTAGTGAGTCTTCTCTTATTGATCGACACATTCTCTCTCCGGAGAGGTTGATAGATCATGTGGGGTTGATATCACAAGCTTTGGTGAATCAAAATTGGTTAGTGCGTCTTCTCTTATTGATTGATACATTCTCTCCCCGGAGAGGTTGATAGATCACGTGGAGTTGATATCACAGACCTTGGTGGAACAAAACTTTGTCTTAGCGTGTCGGATTAATCTGCTTGCTTTGTTTGGGTTAAAAGTGAAGAGGTGTCAAAACCTTGAATCTAGAGCCAAGTCCCCTTGTGGTATACTATTGTGAGTCATCTTTAGAGAGGGTTAACCGTAGCGGACAATCCCTTCACAGGGCAAACTGCATTGACGGAACCTCAAGTGGTAATAGCCATTTTCGCCATGGTAGTGACAACCGCTATATAAATGTCCTTGTGGAAGAAATCTCCACGGGTATGGTTCATTGTTGGGTTGTCAGATCTCCCTAGCAGCTCTTGAAGATTAAGTTCTCGGACTGTGTCAAAACCCTGGTGCGCCGGGATTGGAGTTCACCCCTTTGAATCATAAAAGTTGCAGAGTCAAACCATTACTAAAAACCTTAGAGAGGCCAATTTTTCATTCTCAGGTATATGTGTGTTATTGCAAAACTTTTCAGAACATACACAATTAGTACTCCCAGGGATTAGCACAATTTGGTCACTTGATTGTTCATGCGCAAGGTTGCTTTTTCCCTTGTTCATTGTTTTCAGACGTGCTTGGAATCACTTGCTTGCTATTCTGCGTGCTTATTTATCTACTTGGCTATTAAAAAATGATCAAATCTAGTATAACCTTCAAATCTGGACAATACAATTTGCAAACAATCCAAAACTGAAGACCTTACATTTTGCAAAAAGTGACGTAAAATCTTTTCTGGAGTCAAAAGTCATTTCAGGAAGTCAAAAGTCGTATGAGTTTTGTCAAGTGTCATTTTAGTATTACCCAACTGTCGTATGAGTTTAGCAACTGTCATTTCATAAACTACCCAATGTCGTACGAGTCTACAGAGTGTCGTTTGGAAAAATTTGAGAAAGTTGTCAGAAATTGTCAAATTGTAAGATATCCAATGTTTCCAGCCTAGTTCCAGAATCTGTCAAAAATATCATTGTGTCAAGAACAGATCAGTAGCTATTGAGAATCAGTACACATGTCTCAAAGAATCAGTAAACAAGAGGAAGAAGCTCTGATCGCCGCTATAATGAAACAGATACATGTTATGCAGGTCCAGCTTGACAAACTTGGGAAAGAAAAGGAACCTCTATACTCTTTTCCATTTGATAAAGACTTGTACATGTCACCATGCCCCCGGAAAAAAATTGAGCAATATGATACCTCTTCCACGGAGAGTGACACATCTAGCTTTGAAGACTATGATGACTATGATGACAGAAAATGTAATGATACCTATGACACCTCTGTTCCTAAGAGTCCTCCTCATCGTTCATTCCTGCTTACTACAAATGGGCCATCACATTGGATAGATCATGATGGTGATCCATATGATTCTGATTTTGAAAGAGATTTTGATGGCTTTTGTGGACAATACCTTGATGATGATCCATCTACTACTTCTGAGGACTATAAAATACATTGTGCTAGCTTGAAACGTCAATACTATAAGGATCTCTCCTCTAAGAACTCTCCAGCTGAAAATAAAGATTACACTCTCAAGCAAGATCATGTTAATGTTGAACCTTTGTTTGGTGATGGTTCCCTTCCATCCCCTACTTCCTCCAATACCCATACATTTCCTAAAGCTTCCGAGTCTTTCAAATCTTTCACAGAACCTTCATTCGACACAAGCCTTGATACTTCTCATGTGGTTCCCTATAGTTATCCTCCAGGGCTACCTCTTAAAGAAACTCAAGCTAACTTTCACTTGGCTGCAAATACTTTCAATAATGATAAACCTAAAGAGCCTAAGCCTTCATATGCTATAATCCCTACTTCAGCTAGTCATCCACCATCTCTTCCAAAGTCATCCATACAATCCCAACATGCTTCCTTGTCCTTAGAAGTGGCTCCATGTCAAGAGGACTCTAAAAATGATGAAGAAAAGAACATAAAGAAAGATCAAGATCAAGAACCCTCCATGTCATCCACTCCTTTTCACGATGTCTCTTATCTGCCTCAGGGTTCTTTTGATCCTGTATCCCCTTTTTCATGCATTCCACCATGTCTTAAGTCTTCACCTAAGCAAGATCAAGCTACTACTTACACTGTTGAGCTTATTGACAATCAAAATAACCTTACTACGCTTGCACTTTCCAAAGATGATACTTCCATTAAGGTTGGTAAAAATGGTGTTCCTTCCAATGTCAAGCCTATTGAAAATCAAAAGAAAAATTATGCACTTGTGCTATCCAAAGATCCTTGTCAAGATCAAAGTCTTCCATCTTCTTGTTCTACCACTCCATGTTCACTTTCACTTTCTACTCTTCCAAAGTCTTTGCAAGCTTTGAACAATCCTATCAAAGAAGGTGCTCATATTCAAGATGTCCATGATTCTATTGAAGATCCTAATGCTCACTCTAAAGATGTTGATATCCTTGGTTGTCATATAGATGCTAATGAACTTATTGATTATCCTTTTGCGTCTTCCACTTCCATCCTTGGACCTCTTCCACCACTACAAAGATCTTCACACCTTCCTTCCATCTTGGGTCCTTATGTCCCTTCACTTTCCCCTCCTAACTCTCCTAATTTTCCATCCATCTTGGGTCCTTACTTACCTCCATCTCCCATCTTTCCTCAAGATCAACATAGATGCATACCCTTGAATCCTTTTCATCCAACTACCCATCTAAACCAGTCATATCCTCCCTCTTCCACAAATCCTAAGTCTTTTGGAAGTAACTTGAATGTTCAATACAAGAAAAAGAAGCAATACAAGAATCCATCAAAAAAAGAATATCACCATGTCTCCTCTCATAGACATGGAAGCATAAAGTCAAAAGAAATATCTAAGAAAAAAACTACAAGACAAGTATGGGTTCCAAAATCCATCATTGAAGATATTCTCTCTAGATCATCAAAAGGAAATAAAAAGCCTACGACTATATGGATTCCAAAGTCTCTCTTGAAAGATTCTGGTGTTGAACAAAAAGTGAAATTGACATTCAAGCTTCCAAAGGCTTCCACTACATCTCCTTCCAAAAATATTCTTCCATTTCATGTGCCCAAACCTCAACCTCTGCTATCCATTCACCATATTCCTTCACGTATTCCTTCATTCACGATTCCTCCATCCTCTCACCACCCTTCAAGGTATGTGTTGACGTTGATCTTGCCTTCCTTTCCACCTACCCTTTTACAATCCTTCCATGCATTATCCTTTTACCTTCTATCATTTTTCCTCATTTTCCTATTCCTCCTATCTTCCAACCTCACTCGCTTTACATAAAACCTTATCCTCCATTTTTCTCTTCCATCTCCCTTTCCCTATCAGCATCTTTGAGCATATCATTTTGAATCTTTGGCATATCATGGTTTATCCTTTCAAGGAGCATTACATAAAAAGCTTGCCTTCTTCCAAAAAAAATTAAAAAAAAATTAAAAAAAAAATTTAAAAAAAAAATTGAAAATGTGCCTTGGTGAAAACCTGGAAACAGGCACCTTGGTAGCAAAAGTAAAAATTTTTTTTATCCTAAGGTGAAAACCACTTCCTTGTGGCACCTTGGATAAGTACCATGATGAAAACCTGGCAATCAGGCATCATGCGTAGTTCTTCTACATATTTCATCCATTCCATCTTCTCTCTTTGATCTTGACAATGTTGATCTATACACGAATATTTGGCTATTTTGTGAGCTAGCTTACGATGATCTTGCTTTCATTCCATCCATTTTTAGCCTTCATATCCATCTTCCTCCATTCATTTTCGCCTATCGCTATCCTTTTCCCCTTTGGTCTTGATCTAAAAAAAGAAAGAAAGAGTAAAACACAGTGCTATGAAGCCTCTTGACATGTCTACTTCTTTGGAATACATCCTGTCCTTCTTTGGCATTACGATTTTGTGACTTATCCTATACTAGCCTTTCATTACTTGTCTAAATGTGCTTTACATGAAAATTTTTCCCTAGCTTGGGTATTCTTGAGGAATTTTCCCTTGAGGATTTCTTCCCTTCATTCTCCTTCATTCTCTTGTCTTCCATCTCTTCCACCAACTTGTCAATCCCTCTTGTTCTCCACCTTGCTAGACATTGGGACTGCACGATATGATCTTTCTTGGGAGTTTGCAAATAAAAAAAGATGCTATCAAGTATACCAAGTATCAAAATAATTATCAGAATCAGTATCAGAATCAGTATCAGAACCAGTATCAGAACAATTATTAGAATTAGTATCAGAATCAGTATCAGAATCAGTATCAGAACCAGTATCAGAACAAATATCAGAATGGGCCTACAAAACAAGTATCAGAACACCTATTGGGGCTACACCTTTCACTTTAGTTTATGGGTCTGAAGCGGTACTGCCTATTGAGGTTGAAATCCCATCACTCAAGATCAGAATGCATGGACTTGTCACTGATGAAGACTACAGAGTGTCGAGGTTACAAGAACTTGAACTATTAGATGAGCGCAGACAAGCAGCGTATGATCATCTCAGAGTGTATCAGAAAAGAATGTCTAGAGGCTACAACAAGAAAGTCAGACATAGAGAATTTCAGGTTGGCGATCTAGTGTTGAGAGAAAATTTGAAAAATCAATCCCATCGAGAACGCAAGGGGAAGTTCAAACCCAACTGGCTGGGTCCCTTTGTTATTACTGCTACTTTTGGCTCTGGTGCCTAACAACTCTCAATGACTGAAGGAGAACAGCTCCGAGAACCAATCAACGTTCTCCATCTGAAGAAATTCTATGCCTAAGGCATTCAGTGCTTGGTAAATGTCCTGAAAAAATCTTAAAAATCAGAAAAAGTCCTCAAAAAATGAACATCTTGGTGAAAACCTAGCAATAGGCGCCTTGATGATTCACAAAAAAATCAAAAAATATCAAAAGTACAAAAAAATTGAAAAAATGAAAAATACAAAAAAATGAAAAAGAAGAAAAAGTGCCTTGGTGAAAACCTGGAAACAGGCACCTCGGTAGCAAAAATAGAATCTCTACCAAGATGGTGAAAACTCGGCAAACGGGCACCACTTGTTCCAAAATGCTCCATCTATCAGCACAATCTTGGTCTTTCCCAGCTTTCCGTCTTGCTTTAGTTTGTACATATCTCCCGGTTTGTTTCTGCATATCCTGGTTTCAATAAGTCGGTCTGTACACCAATCAGCTCAAGCGTCTGTATCCTATCAATGTTCAAACTTGGGGGCAATCAATGTCATATCTTATAGTCTCCAATGTATCTTAGACATGTCATATCCACTCAGAGTCCTTTGAAGCTTCAAGTTGAGTCAGTCAGTCAGTCTCGTCTCCAGAAAGGATTTTGCATCAACAACAATCAAACATCAAACTCAAACTGAAAACAATATGTGCTTTTCATGCTTTTATCTCCTTGTATGCTTACTGATTCGCATTGAGATTTTTGCATATTGTGTCCCTTCGAGCTCTTCAATGATGTCCTTTACAGGATTTAGAGAGTGATGACTGGGGGCATAATCTTTTCTTTGTCTTCTGCTTGTATGTGAAAATCTAACAACTTTGGAAATTTTGGATTGAAATGGTGTCCGACTGTAAGAGCCTCTATCTCGAATTGGATGGCCATGCGTACCTCGACCATTGATACCCAAAAAAAATTCAAGGAAGTTTGATCTAACTATTGTCTTTTTGAGTGAGTTCTTCCTCCTACTGTGGAACGCAATCTTGCCTAAGGATGTGAACGATAAAGGGTCACTACGGGTAATTCACATTGGATTTAGAATGATCTCTTGACTGTTTGATGTGTTTGTAACGCAAGGCATACTCAGGTCATCACGACGTGTATGTTTTGATGCTTGTACAAATTGCTATATCAAAATGGACAT